>JAVJIF010009577.1:0-182619 GCA_038442645.1 Agave tequilana
AGTTTTGATGATGATCAACTCATGAAGTTATATTTACTAATGATCTTGTGTTTAATTAGTGACAGATTCATTATCAAGATCTTAGTAGGTGCATAGCTCAACAAAGGATAAAATGTCAAGATTTGGAGCTAGCACGGTGTGATCCAAGGAGCTTTTGGATCAAGCTTGGACCAAGTCAAGAAGATGAGCAGCTTCAAGGGAAGACTTCAAGAAGATGAAGACTTGTGTCTAGGTATAAGATTTTGTTTTTGTTTAGTTAAAAATGTAAAGGATAGATAGTTGGTGGATTGCTCAAGTTCATATCACACACACACTCTTGATTTAATTGTTTTCATAAAAGATTTTTTAGTTTACAAAAGATTTTTCATTTTGGAAAAATACAAGTTTGGCTTTGGTATTTATCATATACATATCTTTAAACCAAAACCAAGTTTAGAGCTTTATGACAAAAACATAGATATTTCATCTTGATTGTGTAGTGGATCATATCCATACACACTATGTCTTAAAAGTATATCTTGTTTTTGTATTTGATGAAGATTTGAAAAAATTTGTTTTGAAAATATTGTTTTAGAAAAATACAGTTTTTATCATGAGCCAAATATTTCCAAGTTACAAATTTAGTCCAATCTTTTATAACATGCCTTGATTTTGTGCAAGCATGTTTGTATATCAAAGTATATTGGTAAAACTATTTTTGTAGATTTTTATGTATTTTATGGGATTTTATTTAAGCCAAAAAGACTAACTTTTTTATCCCAGAAAACTGTTTCAGGCTTCAGCCAAGTCGATTAGTCGACCTAACTAGTCGACTATACCTGAAGTCGGTCGACCGGGCCGGTCGACCGACGTGCACAAACGTGCACGCCTGTGTGTACTATTGGACGGTCGACCGTGCCGGTCGACCGCTCCAGAGAGCAGTGCTCTCTGGAAAGTTCGGCCGACCGCACCGGTCGACCGTGGCTCCAACGGTCAGAAATCCGACCGTTGGCGGTCGACCGGGCCGGTCGACCGACAGTACTGACAGATCCCAACGGCTATATTTTTCTGGCCTATAAATTGGGGGGTCTTGTCATTGTTTTCACACAAGATTTTGGAGTCTCTTAGAGCCAGTTTTTCCCAGACTTTTAAAAGGGTTTTCTCCACAAATTTGAGTGCAAATACTTCCAATCTAAAGGGAAGAATTTATCAAGAGTGTTAAAGAGATTTCTTGAGTTTTTCCTCCACCTTTCACATCCTTGCTTTTCTCACACCACACTTGAGCATCCATTGATTATTCATCCTATAGGTGTGTTGTAGTAAGAGTGCTTTAGGTGATCAAAGTGTTGTGATCACCAAAGATCTTTTCTTTGTTCTTTGAGGAGACGGGCAAGTGTGCTCGTCGTTGTTTTGAGTTCGGGTGCGGACTCGGTTGTTTGAGGTGCGGCCTCGGCGAGCCGGTGGGCTTGCGGTGTGTACGGGACTAGAGAGTCCGAGGGCTTGTAGGTGTTGTGGCACCGAGGAGAGATCCATTGGGATCTTGCATAGTGGAAATCCTTCGTGTGTCGAAGGCGGGGATGTAGAGCAAGTGTGCTCGAACCTCGAAACATACCCTTGTGTTTGCGATTGCTCACTCTCTCTCTTTATCTCATTTATATCTTGCATGCTTTATTGTCTATCTTTATATGCTTGATATATTCATTGTGCTCATATTGTATACTTGCTTGGGTTTGTTGACTAATGATTGGTATCCAATGTTGCATATTTTATCACATAATTTCCATGCATTTAGTTAATAAATATATGATGTTTACTCATCTTCTCTATATATTTGCAGATACACACTCTAATGGAGAGAAAGCCAATAATCACTTTAATTAGCAATAATTAAAGGGATTAAATCCAAGATTAAGATAAAGCCAAGATTTGAATTTGGATTCAGTTAAGATCCGCGCGCCCAATGAAGAATCCAGAAGGCCACGTGGATAACCACCTAACAACCTGATCCCAACAGAAAATCTGGGCTCAACGGCCCAGATTTTGCCGCCAGATCTGGGAGATTGCCGCGCGCGCGCGGCAGTTACAAGTCTGTTGAGATCCGGATTTTGCGCCAACCACCTGGATCTTGAAGCTTCTCTCTGGGGCTATAAATATTGGACCATAGACCTGCGAAAAAAGACTGAATGGAGAAGAGAGGAGAAATTATTAGTTGTAATTTTCATAGATTTTTCTCTAGGTTTTAGTTCTTTAGATCCCTCTTCTTCTTCCCTAGATACTTTGTAAAAGAGAGAGATTGGAGAGAGAGAGAGCTTGTGTAATAAAGGTGTGACAACTTGAAGCAACAAGGATTCATCCATTCTCCTTCCTCTACTTGAGCTTGGTTCTAGTTTACTTGCTTTCTTTAATTGCTTTCTTTACTTTCTTGCAATTTACTTCATGCTTTGCTTTTCTTCATTAATGGCTTGTAGCTAATTTTTCTACCATGTACTAGTTAACCACTAGCATTGCCATCTTCACTAACTCATGTGTGATTGCTTTAGTTCATCTTTCAAGTTGGATGGTCTTCTCTTCTCTGATGGGTTAAACCAACCTTCATCTACATGAGAAAGTAATTAGATCAACACGCAAGACTAAACCTACGCCGATGGAGTGACAATATGAGGCACGCCTTTACTATCACGGAGTTTAGTAAGTATTGATAAGGTAGTAAGGTAAGCTAGTCATGGTTTGTTTTCTTCCATTTCATTCTTTTTAGCGTTAATACAAATCCAATCTTGATCTTGATTTCTTTTCCGACTTTTTTACCATGAACATATCCATCCTTTCTTTCGTTTCATTTTCTCATTGTTTTTATTCTTATAAGCATAGAAGACACTTCGTTTACATTTCTTCACTACGATTCGTAACGCTTCTATCGCTAGCTCTCCCTGAGAATCGACTCGGTATAGCCTTATGCTATAGCGGAGATAGGAAAGGATACATCGATACAATTACATACACCTTTTCATCTAATCAATCTTTGTTTTTATTCTACATGTTGTCACTCCATCGGCGTAAGTTTAGTCTTGCGTGTTGATCTAATTACTTTCTCATGTAGATGAAGGTTGGTTTAACCCATCAGAGAAGAGAAGACCATCCAACTTGCAAGATGAACAAAAGCAATCACCCATGAGTTAGTGAAGATGGCAAGGCTAGTGGTTAACTAGTACATGGTAGAAAAATTAGCTACAAGCCATTAATGAAGAAAAGCAAAGCATGAAGTAAATTGCAAGAAAGTAAAGAAAGCAATTAAAGAAAGCAAGTAAACTAGAACCAAGCTCAAGTAGAGGAAGGAGAATGGATGAATCCTTGTTGCTTCAAGTTGTCACACCTTGATTACACAAGCTCTCTCTCTCACAATCTCTCTCTTTTACAAAGTATCTA
Organism: Agave tequilana; assembly: GCA_038442645.1. NCBI lineage: Eukaryota > Viridiplantae > Streptophyta > Magnoliopsida > Asparagales > Asparagaceae > Agave > Agave tequilana. The sequence continues at coordinate 3,403 of JAVJIF010009577.1, forward strand.
GGGAAGAAGAAGAGGGATCTAAAGAACTAAAACCTAGAGAAAAATCTATGAAAATTACAACAACTAACAATTTCTCCTCTTCTCCATTCAGTCTTTTTTTCGCATATTTAATGTGATTTGTATCCAATGTTGCATATTTTACCACATAATTCCCATGCATTTAGTTAATAAATATATGATTTTTACTCATCTTCTCTATATATTTGCAGGTCCACACTCAAATGAGAGAAAGCCCAATAATCACTTTAATTAGCAATAATTAAAGGGATTAAATCCAAGATTAAAATAAAACCCAAGATTTGAAATCAGAATCCAGAGAGATCCGCGCGCCAATTGAAGATTCTAGAAGACCACGTGGCTAACAAACTTGTAACAACTTCGTACCAGAATGTTGTTAGCCAACGGCCACAAAACTGCCGCGCCTTGCCGCCAAAACGCGGCAGATCCAAGGCTGTTGAGATCCAGATTTTGCGCCAACAGACTAGATTTCGAAGCTTCTCTCAGGGCCTATAAATATTGGACCTAGGACCTGCGAGAGAAGAGAGAAGAGAGAAGAGAGAATGGAGAAGAGAGGAGAAATTGTTAGTTGTAATTTTCATAGATTTTTCTCTAGTTTTAGTTCTTTAGATCCCTCTTCTTCTTCCCTAGATACTTTGTAAAAGAGAGAGATTGTGAGAGAGAGAGCTTGTGTAATCAAGGTGTGACAACTTGAAGCAACAAGGATTCATCCATTCTCCTTCCTCTACTTGAGCTTGGTTCTAGTTTACTTGCTTTCTTTAATTGCTTTCTTTACTTTCTTGCAATTTACTTCATGCTTTGCTTTTTTCATTAATGGCTTGTAGCTAATTTTTCTACCATGTACTAGTTAACCACTAGCCTTGCCATCTTCACTAACTCATGGGTGATTGCTTTAGTTCATCTTGCAAGTTGGATGGTCTTCTCTTCTCTGATGGGTTAAACCAACCTTCATCTACATGAGAAAGTAATTAGATCAACACGCAAGACTAAACCTACGCCGATGGAGTGACAACATGAGGCACGCCTTCACTATCACGGAGTTTAGTAAGTATTGGTAAGGTAGTAAGGTAAGCTAGTCATGGTTTGTTTTTTCCATTTCATTCTTTTTAGCGTTAATACAAATCCAATCTTGATCTTGATTTCTTTTCCGACTTTTTTACCATGAACATATCCATCCTTTCTTTCGTTTCATTTTCTCATTTGTTTTTATTCTTATAAGCATAGAAGACACTTCGTTTACATTTCTTCACTACGATTCGTAACGCTTCTATCGCTAGCTCTCCCTGAGAATCGACTCCGTATAGCCTTATGCTATAGCGGAGATAGGAAAGGATACATCGATACAATTACATACACCTTTCTCATCTAATCAATTTTTGGCGCCGTTGCCGGGGAGAGCAACGGATTTTCTTTAAAGTGAAGAACTAAACGCATTGTCTTCTCTGTTGCAGGTTACAGGAGAAGAAACAGGAAAATTTTGCTTGCAGTGACATATAAGTGGACCTGGGCCTCTGCTCTCGAAAGCAGAGACCAGGATCCCTCAGTTTTGCCGCAGATTCTGGGTTTTTGCCGCAGATCTGCGGCAATTCTGAGTGAACTACTTACAATTTTTCTGCAGGGGCTCTTATTCTGCAAAATACAGCTACTGCTATAATTGAATTCCTGTATTTTTCACCATATACCTGCTAAATTAATCAACAGTAAAAAAATTGTTTGAAAAGTTAAAAATTGTTTAGACATTTGCATTTTAGGCACGTGTCTTTCAATTTCTTTACTTTTACTGTTGAAGAGTGCTGGAGGCAAGGTACGTTTCGCATTGCATATAAACTAGGAATCATCTCTTTCTTGATTTTCATGCTTTGAGTGAATTCTAGTTATATATTTCTTGTACACTTGCACAATTCAACTTTAAGGGCATACCCGTAAATAACATAAGGGGGGAGTTCATTACCCTTCCTTAGCCCGGAAACCACATCCCGGCACTCACTAACCCAAGCCTAATTTAATAAAAAAAAATAGACGTTGGCCCTAGGGACATCTCGGACTCATTTAGGAGATTATCCTAAGGGGGAAAGTGTTGGAAATAGACTCTTGTAAAATCAGTGTCTAGGAAAGAGATTGAGGGCCGAAAGCCCGAAGGTTGCTGGTTACTTAATTAAGGAACGTCTTCGGACGGAAAACCTCCCACCAACCTTGCTCTTTCCTGGCTGATTAGCTTGTGGTCTACGTCTACACTAAACCTCCCGTGGACGATCTAATCAGTTAGGAGTCGTCTAGGTCTAGGTCTACCCTTCTTTGGCTTGGTTTTGATTTTTTCTTCTTTATTGTTTGTTGTTTGATTTTCTTTTTTTGTTTGTGATTGTTTGTGATATGGCATTCAACAGTAATAATTCTTTCAATCCGAACATGAATCCATATTTCACACCAAATCCATTCTATTCGGATAATTCCAACCCGGTGTTTTATAATATGCACCAACCACATACACCGGGTTGGCCTTATCCGAATCAATATGACCCATACCCCCCATCTAATAATTATAATTTTCATAATAATTTCAACTCTTCACCGAGTAATTGGGATTCACGTACCCCGAGTCAAATTCTCAAATTCCTTGTCCACCATATTCACCTTGTCCACAGTATTCATTTCCCGACTCCGCTTCATATACTCCTTTTCTGAACACCAATGGAAGAAAAATCTGAGTTACTAAGGAGTTTAGAAGCTAATCTTAAGAGGGCTGAGCAACAACGTCAAGAAACCTTTGCCCCTCCAATTCCACAGTATTTCAAGAGTCTTACTCACTTCCACCTTTTCCTAATGAACAACCATTTGCCTTGGAAACGAGTAAAGATCTCTTGTGTGAGTCCATTCTTCCATCACCACACATTTTTGACTCACAATTTCATCACCAATTCCAAAACAACACTTCATCTTTTCCACAAAATGATGAACCAATGAATTGTCAAAAGATGCTTGAATTCTTGACTCAGACTCAAAATACTCGTAATCGTGACGTAAAGTTGATGATCCAAACTCTTCATTCTCATCCTATTTCTAGTGTCACTAACCATTTTGTCCGAGCCAAAGAGTCATGTAGTATTAGAAATGAAGATTCAATTTCAGCACACTCACCTGAACTTGTCCAAACTTCAGATCATCATTGACATTTGATAAGTTTCCTTTTACTGAAATTGAACTTGAACATGACCATGATCCTGAACTTCCACTTGATGATTCAATTCTACTTCTTGATTCAATTATGACTTCGGTGTCTTCACATAAATTCACTTCATTTCCCGAGTCATTATTGAATCCAGTACCCATCCATTGTGAAATTGAATCACCAATCTTCCTTAATGATCATGTTGAACTTGACCAATTCATTGCTTATGAAAATCCCATTGATAAATTGGCAAGTTCTCATTTTTGTGGAATTGAACTACATGAGGAATGTGATCTTGAACCCCAACTTCTTGATTCAATTCTTTTTCCTGATTCAATAATGACTCCGGTATCTTTACCTGACATCAATCTTTTCCCCAAGTCGACATTGGATCCTGTCCCAATTCATAATGAAATTGAATCACCCATCCTTGAGGATCATCTTGAACTTGACCAATTATACACTTCTGAAAATCCCATTGACAAATTGACAAGTTCTTCATTTTTTGATATTGAACTCAATGTGGAATGTGACTTTGACCCTCAAGTTTGTGATTTAGTTCAAATACCTGAATCATTATTGACTCCTGTATTGTTACCCAATTTGAGTAACATTTTAGAGTCAGTTTTGATTCCCAACCCTCCTGAACTTGAATCACTAATCTTAGATAGTCACATTCCATCTGGGGGAAATGATTGTGGATTTGAGCTTCATTTTCTTGACTTGGACCCAATTCATGAACTCACTTCGACTCCTGAACCTTTACTTGACTTCAGTCACCTTCCTGAGTCAGTGTTAGTTTCTGTCCATTCCGAGTCCAAGTCAACCATTCTATCATTTCATAATCCATTCTGGGACAAGGTAGTTGACAAATTTGACTCAGAAATTTATTATGGAAAATGGAAATTAGATGGGGTAACATTGTTAATAAAATTCACACATGCATATATCATTCTTGTGGGTCATATTCCTGATATTTCTGGTGGGTCCTCAAAACCCCACGTAATAATGATTGGGCCATGTTTCGTGGGCCAATCAGACCACCACCAGAACCACCACCTTAAGGTAATTTTTTTTCCTTCCCTCTCTATTTGTTTCATGCATACATACATTACGATGCATTTAGGACAATGTATGAAATAAGTGTGGGGGAGGTTTACTAACTTAGAGTTTTTAGATTTTCTTTCTTTTACACTTCTTTTAGAAATTAATTATTAAAAATAAAAAAAATTGAGGAGGGATTTTTATGCTAAAAGGAGTTTCCACACTTTCCAAATTCAAAATCTTTCTAAATTCCTAGGTTTCCTCGTATTCCAAGTCTCTAGGGTCAAAGCTCTTTTCAAAATTTCCAATTCCCTAGGGTAAATTCGTTTTAACCTAGGGATAGAAGTGGGATTCTAAAGTTCTTTCCCTTCTATAAATAGCCCCTCTTCCACACACTTCCTCCCTCAAACAAAAAACTCATCTCAGATCTAAAAAAATCCTTCTCCAGCGCCGCCACTGAAATTTTCCTTTCCCAGTTCTCTCTGAACTGCCGCAAAACCGCGGCCCCAGCCGAGCTTCTGCGGCAATTCTGACGACTCCTGCGCGCCGCCAGAGTCTGTTCCGATCGATTTCAAGTTCTTGTTGGTGATCTGGTGCTACATCTTCATTCAGAGCTTCCTGAACCCACTGCAGAGATCGAAATTCTTCCCCCCACGAATTCCGGGGGTGGTTCGAATTCTAAATCTCTTCTTTTTACTGCTTTGATCTTAAATTCATAGTATGGCACCTCCAATTTTTGTTGAGAAAGATTTTGGGCGGATATTGAGTGATCCAAATGGTTATGGGCATGTATTTTTAGAGAGAATTAGGGCTTGGAATTGGTATTCACTAGTGTACGACAACACTGAGACCGATGCATTTTATTGTCCCGACTTGGTGACAATGTTTTACACACACATTGACCAAGCATCAATTGATCCACACATATACCAGTTTACTGTACACATGCCCACAGGAGACCTACTTGTCACGCTTCCTCTTCTTGAGGAAATCACCTCTGTCTCAACCATCACACACCATAGCGAGCCTCTCCCGTTGATTGAGTATATGACTATTATGGGGGCTCGTTGTACTGAGCAGGATCGTGGGCTCAAAGCCAGTACGACATTTAGAAATATTCACTGCGTTAGACGTTGGATCCAACGAAACATTTTAGGGCTTGACCACACCTCCTCTTTCAACAGACCAGTGTTGCAAATTATACATGATTTAATGACTCGTCAACACTCGGTTTGTTTGAAAAAGGTCATCTTCCATGCACTGATAGCCAACTCTTCACGCACACGAGGTGCCAAATACTCCCATCCCATATTGATTACACGTTTGTGTAGGACTTTCCTACCAGCTGATGTATTTGATTCATTCGACCGAGTGTTTGTTGCACCCGAGAGACCTACCAGTTCGTATAATAGTTGTTTGCATGCGGTCTAGACACCTACTGTCCAGCCCGAGGATGTACCGGTAGAGTCCTCCTCTGAGGAGAGTTTTGCGGATGAAGATGAACCTGAGTTTTGGAGGCAGGACCCCCCACATGATACACATGCCTTCATGTCCTCCATCTGGAAGGGCATGAAGAAGATTTTTAGGGGGCAAGTGAGACTGAGGAAAAAGGTAGAGGAGCAATCCTCTAGGTTAGATAACATTGAGGCGACACTGAGGAGATCACAGTCGGCTGGACCTAGCACCACCGCGGGTCCAAAGCGACAGAGGGGGTAGTTTCTTACCTTTTACCTATTTCATGCATTATTTTTTTTATCTTGCATATATTGAGGACAATGCATGAGATAGGTATGGGGGGTATGTACTAACATAGGATTTTTTATTTTCTTTATAGTTTTTTTTATTTTTTAGGATTTTTATTTTTCTTTTTAGGTCTTCCATTTTCTTTTAGATTTTATTTTTATTATAGAATTTTCACTTTCTTTTAGATTTTACCTTTTCTTAAAAAAAAAAACTTTTTGAAATAAGAGATAAAGTTTTGATCTATTTTTAAGAAAATTAAGATGTATCTTAGGAATTAAGAAAGCCTTAATTATGACATCTTAAACCTAGTTGAAATAATAGATCTTGTTTGAAATTATAGGCTAAGTAAGAAAAATTGGTGAGATATTTTTATCTTGAATTTTTTGCCTTAGATAATATGCACTTCACACTTACACATTTCTTGGGATGGAAACAAAGACCAAAAATGCCATATAAATAAAGAAAAAAAAAGAGAAAAAATATATATAAATAAAACATCACTTATTAAGCTGGATAATTGTGCCTCAAGAAGCATGATTATTCACGCCTAACGGTGGTAAAGGAAATAAATAATCCCCCTTAGTTATGTGGCCTTTTTTACTCGAGACCTTAAACCCGAGGGATGTTTTCTCATCTGGTGCCCTAAGACCGTCTGGTTTGGGAGTCATCGGTTAAAGGCTCGCTACAAGGGTAAACTAGAAAGCCTAGACTAAGGGAAGAAAAATAAAAAAAATAAAAGAAATATATATATATATATATAAATAAATAAATGGCTTGATGGTTGGAGTTGAAATCCCAGAAATCTTCACGAGCACGGTGTGCATATTATCTAGGTTTTATGAAAGATAAAATATTCAATCCAATTTTGAATTCTTACCTTAATTGAAAACAAGATCTTGCATGGAGACTAAGTTTAAGGAAGAATGATTATAGGTGGACTTATGACCTAGGATCACTTATATTTTTGCAAAAATAGTTCGTAAACATGTCTCTTGTTCAAAATGCGTTTTCAAAACACTAACATTTGTCTTCTTTCTTTATGGATTTTGTGGGTGTAATCCGCTGAAAACCCTCAGGAGACAACACTCCTCCTCTAGGGTGACCTAGAGGTTTAACGGCTTGTTGCACATGCTCAGTGCAATCGCGTCACCTGCGAAAGTGGTGTAATAAAATTGGTAGTATAGTTTTTCTTTTCTTTTCTTTGTTTTGCTCGGGACGAGCAAAAGAATAAGTGTGGGGGTGTGATTGGTATCCAATGTTGCATATTTTACCACATAATTCCCATGCATTTAGTTAATAAATATATGATTTTTACTCATCTTCTCTATATATTTGCAGGTACACACTCTAATGGAGAGAAAGCCAATAATCACTTTAATTAGCAATAATTAACAAAAATTGATTAGATGAGAAAGGTGTATGTAATTGTATCGATGTATCCTTTCCTATCTCCGCTATAGCATAAGGCTATACCGAGTCGATTCTCAGGGAGAGCTAGCGATAGAAGCGTTACGAATCGTAGTGAAGAAATGTAAACGAAGTGTCTTCTATGCTTATAAGAATAAAAACAAATGAGAAAATGAAACGAAAGAAAGGATGGATATGTTCATGGTAAAAAAGTCGGAAAAGAAATCAAGATCAAGATTGGATTTGTATTAACGCTAAAAAGAATGAAATGGAAGAAAACAAACCATGACTAGCTTACCTTACTACCTTACCAATACTTACTAAACTCCGTGATAGTGAAGGCGTGCCTCATGTTGTCACTCCATCGGCGTAGGTTTAGTCTTGCGTGTTGATCTAATTACTTTCTCATGTAGATGAAGGTTGGTTTAACCCATCAGAGAAGAGAAGACCATCCAACTTGCAAGATGAACTAAAGCAATCACCCATGAGTTAGTGAAGATGGCAAGGCTAGTGGTTAACTAGTACATGGTAGAAAAATTAGCTACAAGCCATTAATGAAGAAAAGCAAAGCATGAAGTAAATTGCAAGAAAGTAAAGAAAGCAATTAAAGAAAGCAAGTAAACTAGAACCAAGCTCAAGTAGAGGAAGGAGAATGGATGAATCCTTGTTGCTTCAAGTTGTCACACCTTGATTACACAAGCTCTCTCTCTCACAATCTCTCTCTTTTACAAAGTATCTAGGGAAGAAGAAGAGGGATCTAAAGAACTAAAACCTAGAGAAAAATCTATGAAAATTACAACAACTAACAATTTCTCCTCTCTTCTCCATTCAGTCTTTTTTCGCAGGTCTATGGTCCAATATTTATAGCCCTAGAGAGAAGCTTCAAGATCCAGGTGGTTGGCACAAAATCCGGATCTCAACAGACTTGTAACTGCCGCGCGCGGCAATCTCCCAGATCTGGCGGCAAAATCTGGGTCGTTGAGCCCAGATTTTCTGTTGGGATCAGGTTGTTAGGTGGTTATCCACGTGGCCTTCTGGATTCTTCATTAGGCGCGCGGATCTTAACTGAATCCAAATTCAAATCTTGGCTTTATCTTAATCTTGGATTTAATCCCTTTAATTATTGCTAATTAAAGTGATTATTGGCTTTCTCTCCATTAGAGTGTGTACCTGCAAATATATAGAGAAGATGAGTAAAAATCATATATTTATTAACTAAATGCATGGGAATTATGTGGTAAAATATGCAACATTGGATACCAATCACACCCCCACACTTATTCTTTTGCTCGTCCCGAGCAAAACAAAGAAAAGAAAAGAAAAACTATACTACCAATTTTATTACACCACTTTCGCAGGTGACGCGATTGCACTGAGCATGTGCAACAAGCCGTTAAACCTCTAGGTCACCCTAGAGGAGGAGTGTTGTCTCCTGAGGGTTTTCAGCGGATTACACCCACAAAATCCATAAAGAAAGAAAACAAATGTTAGTGTTTTGAAAACGCATTTTGAACAAGAGACATGTTTACGAACTATTTTGCAAAAATATAAGTGATCCTAGGTCATAAGTCCACCTATAATCATTCTTCCTTAAACTTAGTCTCCATGCAAGATCTTGTTTTCAATTAAGGTAAGAATTCAAAATTGGATTGAATATTTTATCTTTCATAAAACCTAGATAATATGCACACCGTGCTCGTGAAGATTTCTGGGATTTCAACTCCAACCATCAAGCCATTTATTTATTTATATATATAAATATTTTTTCTTTTATTTTTTTTTATTTTTCTTCCCTTAGTCTAGGCTTTCTAGTTTACCCTTGTAGCGAGCCTTTAACCGATGACTCCCAAACCAGACGGTCTTAGGGCACCAGATGAAAAAACATCCCTCGGGTTTAAGGTCTCGAGTAAAAAAGGCCACATAACTAAGGGGGATTATTTATTTCCTTTACCACCGTTAGGCGTGAATAATCATGCTTCTTGAGGCACAATTATCCAGCTTAATAAGTGATGTTTTATTTATATATATATTTTCTCTTTTTTTTCTTTATTTATATGGCATTTTTGGTCTTTGTTTCCATCCCAAGAAATGTGTAAGTGTGAAGTGCATATTATCTAAGGCAAAAAATTCAAGATAAAAATATCTCACCAATTTTTCTTACTTAGCCTATAATTTTAAACAAGATCTATTATTTCAACTAGGTTTAAGATGTCATAATTAAGGCTTTCTTAATTCCTAAGATACATCTTAATTTTCTTAAAAATAGATCAAAACTTTATCTTATTTCAAAAAGTTTTTTTTTTTAAGAAAAGGTAAAATCTAAAAGAAAGTGAAAATTCTATAATAAAAATAAAATCTAAAAGAAAATGGAAGACCTAAAAAGAAAAATAAAAATCCTAAAAAAATAAAAAAAACTATAAAGAAAATAAAAAATCCTATGTTAGTACATACCCCCCATACCTATCTCATGCATTGTCCTCAATGTGTGCAAGATAAAAAAAATAATGCATGAAATAGGTAAAAGGTAAGAAACTACCCCCTCTGTCGCTTTGGACCCGCGGTGGTGCTAGGTCCAGCCGACTGTGATCTCCTCAGTGTCGCCTCAATGTTATCTAACCTAGAGGATTGCTCCTCTACCTTTTTCCTCAGTCTCACTTGCCCCCTAAAAATCTTCTTCATGCCCTTCCAGATGGAGGACATGAAGGCATGTGTATCATGTGGGGGTCCTGCCTCCAAACCTCAGGTTCATCTTCATCCGCAAAACTCTCCTCAGAGGAGGACTCTACCGGTACATCCTCGGGCTGGACAGTAGGTGTCCAGACCGCATGCAAACAACTATTATACGAACTGGTAGGTCTCTCGGGTGCAACAAACACTCGGTCGAATGAATCAAATACATCAGCTGGTAGGAAAGTCCTACACAAACGTGTAATCAATATGGGATGGGAGTATTTGGCACCTCGTGTGCGTGAAGAGTTGGCTATCAGTGCATGGAAGATGACCTTTTTCAAACAAACCGAGTGTTGACGAGTCATTAAATCATGTATAATTTGCAACACTGGTCTGTTGAAAGAGGAGGTGTGGTCAAGCCCTAAAATGTTTCGTTGGATCCAACGTCCAACGCAGTGAATATTTCTAAATGTCGTACTGGCTTTGAGCCCACGATCCTGCTCAGTACAACGAGCCCCCATAATAGTCATATACTCAATCAACGGGAGAGGCTCGCTATGGTGTGTGATGGTTGGGACAGAGGTGATTTCCTCAAGAAGAGGAAGCGTGACAAGTAGGTCTCCTGTGGGCACGTGTACAGTAAACTGGTACATGTGTAGATCAATTGATGCTTGGTCAATGTGTGTGTAAAACATTGTCACCAAGTCGGGACAATAAAATGCATCGGTCTCAGTGTTGTCGTACACTAGTGAATACCAATTCCAAGCCCTAATTCTCTCTAAAAATACATACCCATAACCATTTGGATCACTCAATATCCGCCCAAAATCTTTCTCAACAAAAATTGGAGGTGTCATACTATGAATTTAAGATCAAAGCAGTAAAAAGAAGAGATTTAGAATTCGAACCATCCCCGGAATTCGTGGGGGGAAGAATTTCGATCTCTGCAGTGGGTTCAGGAAGCTCTGAATGAAGATGTAGCACCAGATCACCAACAAGAACTTGAAATCGATCGGAACAGACTCTGGCGGCGCGCAGGAGTCGTCAGAATTGCCGCAGAAGCTCGGCTGGGGCCGCGGTTTTGCGGCAGTTCAGAGAGAACTGGGAAAGGGAAAATTTCAGTGGCGGCGCTGGAGAAGGATTTTTTTAGATCTGAGATGAGTTTTTTGTTTGAGGGAGGAAGTGTGTGGAAGAGGGGCTATTTATAGAAGGAAAAGAACTTTAGAATCCCACTTCTATCCCTAGGTTAAAAACGAATTTACCCTAGGGAATTGGAAATTTTGAAAAGAGTTTTGACCCTAGGGACTTGGAATATGAGGAAACCTAGGAATTTAGAAAGATTTTGAATTTGGAAAGTGTGGAAACACCTTTTAGCATAAAAATCCCTCCTCAATTTTTTTTATTTTTAATAATTAATTTCTAAAAGAAGTGTAAAAGAAAGAAAATCTAAAAACTCTAAGTTAGTAAACCCTCCCCCACACTTATTTCATACATTGTCCTAAATGCATCGTAATGTATGTATGCATGAAACAAATAGAGAGGGAAGGAAAAAAAAATTACCTTAAGGTGGTGGTTCTGGTGGTGGTCTGATTGGCCCACGAAACATGGCCCAATCATTATTACGTTGGGTTTTGAGGAACCCACCAGAAATATCAGGAATATGACCCACAAGAATGATATATGCATGTGTGAATTTTATTAACAATGTTACCCCATCTAATTTCCATTTTTCATAATAAATTTCTGAGTCAAATTTGTCAACTACCTTGTCCCAGAATGGATTATGAAATGATAGAATGGTTGACTTGGACTCGGAATTGACAGAAACTAACACTGACTCAGGAAGGTGACTGAAGTCAAGTAAAGGTTCAGGAGTCGAAGTGAGTTCATGAATTGGGTCCAAGTCAAGAAAATGAAGCTCAAATCCACAATCATTTCCCCAGATGGAATGTGACTATCTAAGATTAGTGATTCAAGTTCAGGAGGGTTGGGAATCAAAACTGACTCTAAAATGTTACTCAAATTGGGTAACAATACAGGAGTCAATAATGATTCAGGTATTTGAACTAAATCACAAACTTGAGGGTCAAAGTCACATTCCAGATTGAGTTCAATATCAAAAAGTGAAGAACTTGCCAATTTGTCAATGGGATTTTCAGAAGTGTATAATGGTCAAGTTCAAGATGATCCTCAAGGATGGGTGATTCAATTTCATTATGAATTGGGACAGGATCCAATGTCGACTTCGGGAAAAGATTGATGTCAGGTAAAGATACCGGAGTGATTATTGAATCAGGAAAAAGAATTGAATCAAGAAGTTGGGGTTCAAGATCACATTCCTCATGTAGTTCAATTCCACAAAAATGAGAACTTGCCAATTTATCAATGGGATTTTCATAAGCAATGAATTGGTCAAGTTCAACATGATCATTAAGGAAGATTGGTGATTCAATTTCACAATGGATGGGTACTGGATTCAATAATGACTCGGGAAATGAAGTGAATTTATGTGAAGACACCGAAGTCATAATTGAATCAGGAAGTAGAATTGAATCATCAAGTGGAAGTTCAGGATCATGGTCATGTTCAAGTTCAATTTCAGTAAAAGGAAAACTTGCCAAAATGTCAATGGGATCTGAAGTTTGGACAAGTTCAGGTGAGTGCTGAAATTGAATCTTCATTTCCAATACTACATGACTCTTTGGCTCGGACAAAATGGTTAGTGACACTAGAAATAGGATGAGAATGAAGAGTTTGGATCATCAACTCTACGTCACGATTACGAGTATTTTGAGTCTGAGTCAAGAATTCAAGCATCTTTTGACAATTCATTGGTTCATCATTTTGTGGAAAAGATGAAGTGTTGTTTTGGAATTGGTGATGAAATTGTGAGTCAAAAATGTGTGGTGATGGAAGAATGGACTCACACAAGAGATCTTTACTCGTTTCCAAGGCAAATGGTTGTTCATTAGGAAAAGGTGGAAGTGAGTAAGACTCTTGAAAATACTGTGGAATTGGAGGGGCAAAGGTTTCTTGACGTTGTTGCTCAGTCCTCTTAAGATTAGCTTCTAAACTTCTTAGTAACTCAGATTTTTCTTCCATTGGTGGTTCAGAAAAAGGAGTATATGAAGCGGAGTCGGGAAATGAATACTGTGGACAAGGTGAATATGGTGGACAAGGAATTTGAGAATTTGACTCGGGGTACGTGAATCCCCAATTACTCGGTGAAGAGTTGAAATTATTATGAAAATTATAATTATTAGATGGGGGGTATGGGTCATATTGATTCGGATAAGGCCAACCCGGTGTATGTGGTTGGTGCATATTATAAAACACCGGGTTGGAATTATCCGAATAGAATGGATTTGGTGTGAAATATGGATTCATGTTCGGATTGAAAGAATTATTACTGTTGAATGCCATATCACAAACAATCACAAACAAAAAAAAGAAAAATCAAACAACAAACAATAAAGAAGAGAAAAAATCAAAACCAAGCCAAAAGAAAGGTAGACCTAGACCTAGACGACTCCTAACTGATTAGATCGTCCACGGGAGGTTTAGTGTAGACGTAGACCACAAGCTAATCAGCCAGGAAAGAGCAAGGTTGGTGGGAGGTTTTCCGTCCGAAGACGTTCCTTAATTAAGTTACCAGCAACCTTCGGGCTTTCGGCCCTCAATCTCTTTCCTAGACACTGATTTTACAAGAGTCTATTTCCAACACTTTTCCCCCTTAGGATAATCTCCTAAATGAGTCCGAGATGTCCCTAAGGCCAACGTCTATTTTTTTTATTAAATTAGGCTTGGGTTAGTGAGTGCCGGATGTGATTTCCGGGCTAAGGAAAGGGTAATGAACTCCCCCACCTTATGTTATTTACGGGTATGCCCTTAAAGTTGAATTGTGCAAGTGTACAAGAAATATATAACTAGAATTCACTCAAAGCATGAAAATCAAGCAAGAGATGATTCCTAGTTATATGCAATGCGAAACGTACCTTGCCTCCAGCACTCTTCAACAGTAAAAGTAAAGAAATTGAAAGACACGTGCCTAAAATGCAAATGTCTAAACAATTTTTAACTTTTCAAACAATTTTTTTACTGTTGATTAATTTAGCAGGTATATGGTGAAAAATACAGGAATTCAATTATAGCAGTAGCTGTATTTTGCAGAATAAGAGCCCCTGCAGAAAAATTGTAAGTAGTTCACTCAGAATTGCCGCAGATCTGCGGCAAAAACCAGAATCTGCGGCAAAACTGAGGGATCCTGGTCTCTGCTTTCGAGAGCAGAGGCCCAGGTCCACTTATATGTCACTGCAAGCAAAATTTTCCTGTTTCTTCTCTGTAACCTACAACAGAGAAGACAATGCGTTTAGTTCTTCACTTTAAAGAAAATCCGTTGCTCTCCCCGGCAACGGCGCCAAAAAATGATTAGATGAGAAAGGTGTATGTAATTGTATCAATGTATCCTTTCCTATCTCCGCTATAGCATAAGACTATACCGAATCGATTCTCAGGGAGAGCTAGCGATAGAAGCGTTACGAATCGTAGTGAAGAAATGTAAACGAAGTGTCTTCTATGCTTATAAGAATAAAAACAAATGAGAAAATGAAACGAAAGAAAGGATGGATATGTTCATGGTAAAAAAGTCGGAAAAGAAATCAAGATCAAGATTGGATTTGTATTAACGCTAAAAAGAATGAAATGGAAGAAAACAAACCATGACTAGCTTACCTTACTACCTTACCAATACTTACTAAACTCCGTGATAGTGAAGGCGTGCCTCATGTTGTCACTCCATCGGCGTAAGTTTAGTCTTGCGTGTTGATCTAATTACTTTCTCATGTAGATGAAGGTTGGTTTAACCCATCAGAGAAGAGAAGACCATCCAACTTGCAAGATGAACTAAAGCAATCACCCATGAGTTAGTGAAGATGGCAAGGCTAGTGGTTAACTAGTACATAGTAGAAAAATTAGCTACAAGCCATTAATGAAGAAAAGCAAAGCATGAAGTAAATTGAAAGAAAGTAAAGAAAGCAATTAAAGAAAGCAAGTAAACTAGAACCAAGCTCAAGTAGAGGAAGGAGAATGGATGAATCCTTGTTGCTTCAAGTTGTCACACCTTGATTACACAAGCTCTCTCTCTCACAATCTCTCTCTTTTACAAAGTATCTAGGGAAGAAGAAGAGGGATCTAAAGAACTAAAACCTAGAGAAAAATCTATGAAAATTACAACAACTAACAATTTCTCCTCTCTTCTCCATTCAGTCTTTTTTCGCAGGTCTATGGTCCAATATTTATAGCCCCAGAGAGAAGCTTCAAGATCCAGGTGGTTGGCGCAAAATCCGGATCTCAACAGACTTGTAACTGCCGCCGCGGCGCGGCAATCTCCCAGATCTGGCGGCAAAATCTGGGCCGTTGAGCCCAGATTTTCTGTTGGGATCAGGTTGTTAGGTGGTTATCCACGTGGCCTTCTGGATTCTTCATTGGGCGCGCGGATCTTAACTGAATCCAAATTCAAATCTTGGCTTTATCTTAATCTTGGATTTAATCCCTTTAATTATTGCTAATTAAAGTGATTATTGGCTTTCTCTCCATTAGAGTGTGTACCTGCAAATATATAGAGAAGATGAGTAAAAATCATATATTTATTAACTAAATGCATGGGAATTATGTGGTAAAATATGCAACATTGGATACCAATCAACTAACACTTGTATTTAACCAAGAGAGCCAACGCGGCACCTCAACCCATTCAAGGGGAATCTAGAGGAGTTTGTCCAGAGCCCTTCACGGGGAATTCGGCAACACTCTTGTGTTATACGTGGTGTTTAGTGTAAAAGATTTAATTAGGTCATAATTGTTTTTAGCTTCCGCATTATTTGCATCATTTGGCATTAAGTGACCATTAGATTAGCCATCACCTATTCACCCCCCTCTAGGTGATTTACACATGTATCACATGTTCAAAAATATATCACTAGCATACTAAATATAAATCGAAAGTATAAATACACGCATCGACGGTAGACGGTAGAAGCATATCAAAATACATGCACAATATAGCATAAATACATGCTAATGTAGTTATTTCACATTGAATTATCACCATAATGTCGAGTCGACCGATTCAACTCCGATTCCCGGCCTAATCTGTCTCCTCTGAGTTGAGTCGACCGACTCGTGACTCGGACTCGTCTCGGAGCGGGCCGAGACGGATACGACTCAGGCGACTCGTCTCCGACTCGGCCGAGTCTTTGAACCGTGACAGACACGAACACGGGTGTCGGACATGACACAAACACGGCAAATCTAAAAAAAGGATACAAAGGGGCATGGCAAGCAATTTTTTTATTATTATCTATAGATTAATGTTTCACTGTTCCTAATTTTTTGATTTTCTCTACATACTTTCAAAGAAGTGCATTGTCTTCAATTTTTCAACGGTACTTGTCAAAGTAGATATTTCTACACAACTCTACCTATGTGAGTAGAATAATGAACAATCAACTTGTCAAAAAATAATCAAACATGAATAATTAATTTTATTAAAATAAAATGGAAAACAAAATAAAATCTAAGTAATTTACATATATAGCTTCTATAAAGTAACAAACAAAACAAAAAAATCTAAAAAAATCTAACTAATACCTCACCTAATTCGTGATGTGTGTAACTCTACAAACATATTTCCTTATGTCAAAACAATTTTTTTCATATTATTTAAGCCACATGTGACTTTTAGATATCTAATATATGATTTTTAAATTTTATTTAATGTCAACAAGGTATTGGACACAGTGCTGACACGTGATTTTATGATTGTTTAAAATCCGACACGGCATCGGAGTATCTGATACGTGTTGGGCAAGTGTCTTGCAAGCGTCGGTATCTGAGACGAATAAGGCACTAACTTTGAAGTGTTCGTGCTTCATAGGTTGCCACAAGGCTGTTATGATAATAGGTTATAAAACTACAAAGAACTATGTGTGCCTGGAGGCGTCCTATAAGATCAAAATGCAAAGCATTACATGTGAGGTGTCCTAAAAGATCTGCAATGCAATACCATACTTGATTATAAATTTCTCAACTCCTTGCCCCTCTATATTATTGTTCAATTCCTTACCTCAATTTGCCAATTTTTGTAATCCTTTTGTTTATCCCTTCACATGTGTATAGTTATATTGAAAAGATCATATAAAGACTTGCAATATTAAAATATACCACGTATCCCACTCATTTAACTTCTACCACTATTAGGAGAAGATTCAAGTATAACAAGTTCGCATTGAGTTTCATTGAGGGTACGTGTGGGTTTCATAAATGGTATAAATAAACATAGGGTTGTAGAACAACTTTGCCAAATTCCTCTCCCATAACAAAATTAAAGGCATGAACATGCATTGCTTTAATAATTCATTTGGGTATAGAATTGAACAGATCATTGATACATGCATTACCCATGTTCCATATGTTCTATCGTTCGAATTGTTGCATAATTATGATCAAGAACACATGGTTAGTATATGAGATTGCCATATGTCACAATGCACAACAACAATGTCCCTTAATTCATAATTCAAGAAAATTTTGTTCTACAACCATGTTGGCAAACTCTAAAATACAATTGAAACTACTCAAAATCATCGTTGCAGGTCAGTTAATTTGAGTTCCTCTACAAAATCTTAACTATATTTCAAACACTTGTCTTTTTCTTATTCAATCTATGTCAGTTTAATATCTCTATGACAACTTGCCTACTCATTCATCCTAGGGGTTTCATGAATAGTTCGTGAGTGATAAAAGATACATACTATCATAGACAGAGCCAGGGCCTGCAGCCGCCCCCCCAAACAAAAATAAATAAATAAATAAATAAAATAAAGTTTCGAGTTTTCATGCGATTTCCCCATATTTTATGGGGAAACGCTTCAGATTCCCCTCCTCATTTTTAATAACCACCGCCAAGCGCCCCTCGCAGAAAAGGAGAAAGAGGAAAAAAAATAAAAGATAAAGAAGATCGAAGATCTTGATAATAATCACAGACCTAAAATTTAGGAATTAAGATAGATAACAATAACCACTCACCTAACATTTAGGAAGCTACGATAAATAAATTCTTTAATTGGCTCTATTTATTCAAATTCTAAAACTACCAGAAAAACTCTTCAAGAAATTATCTATCTTATACGATACAAGTTTCAAACTTAGAATCCATTTCATAATTGGCTCTATCTTTATTTAATTGGCTTTGTCTATTCAAATTTTGAAACTACCAGAAGATACACTTCACAACAAAGAAATTAACTAGAGATAGATTTTACTTATAGTATCCTCTATACTTTTAATTTAAAGTCTATTTTTATAAATCTTCTATAATTATCCTAAATAAAAAAAGACTCTAGTCCAATTAAATATTGATGAAAAAGAATATGAATTAATTGTAGGGTATATAGTTAATTCCTTTTTAATTTACCCAATTATTTCAATATATTGTCACCACTCTTATAATTAGCCATGCATTAATCATTTTTGAGACTCAGAGTTACATATTACTGTTTTGAGCCCAAAAAATTTATGTATGCCATTACAACTTAAGTTTTTCTTAAAGAAAAATAATAACGACTTAAGTGAATATAAAATATAGATTTAAGTATAAATTTGCTCAAAATTTTTTGAGCTATCGTCTTAGAAAACCTTAAAAAAAGAAAATAATGCATGTTCACATTCTTATACACAGCCCCTCCAAACTTTGAATCCTAGCTCCGTCTCTACATAGCAGACAAGATGGAAGTTGAGCGCAATATATTAGCAGACCGTGATCCATGGCAAAGAGAATTGAGGTTGTGTACTAGATAGTAGGACACATGTTTTTGAAAGTAATGTGTTTAGCTGTAAGAATAAAAAAAATTCACAAAGCCAGCCTAAATTAGAGGCTATTATGCTACGATAATAGGTTATAAAACTACAAAGAACTATGTGTGATCGGAGGTGTCCACTGTCCTATAAGATCCACAATGCAATACCATACATGATTATAAATTCCTTAACTCCTTGCCCCTCTACATTATTGTCAATTCCTTAACTCAATTTGCCATATCTTTTTGTAACCTTTTTGTTTATCACTTAATATGTGTATAATTTTATAATGAAATGATTATATTAGAGACTTGCAATATTAAAATGTACACCACGTATCCTGATTATTTAACTCCTAACACTACTAGTAAACGATTCAAGTGTAACAAGTTAGCTTTGAGTTTGATTTAGGGTGTGGAAAGCGGACACGGGAGAAAAGCGGTAGAAAAGGCTTAAGCTTTAGTGGGCTTTATCGGCAAAAAGCACCAAGAATTTTTTGAAAAATTAAAAATTGTAAAAATAGAAAAATTAGATAAAACATTAAAAAATAAGAAAGTTCATAAAAAATCACGAAAATAACAAGTAGCAGTAAAATATTAATGATAACAATGAGTATCAACAACATAAAAAGATACATACAAAGTTAAAATCTTCTAAATCTAAAAGTGTTGCCTAAAACGCCCCCCAAAGCGAACATAGCGAAAACGAGAGCTTAAGCAGGATTTAGTGGGCTTTTTACAACAATGAGAGTATGTGTAGGTTTCATAAATGGACTAAATAAAAATAATGTTGTATAATTTGCCAAAGTCATCTCGCATAACAAAATTTAAAGGCATGAACATGCATTGATTTTATAATTTCTAAGGGTATAGGATTTAACGGATAATTGATAAATTCATAATCCATATGGCACTATATTCTATCATTTAAGTTGTTGCATTGTTATGACCAAGGACACACGGTTCATATATAAGATTGCCATGTTTCACAACGCGTGACAGTAATGTACCATAATTCAAGAAAATTCTGCTATACAATTGAAACCCCTGAAAAACATTGTTGCAGGGCAATTTATTAGAGTTCCTTCCCAAACCTTATCTATATTTCAAGCATTTGTCTCTTTCTCATTCAATCTATGTTAGCTTGACACTAACTTCCCTTCAAAAACCTCAAATGATACAGTATATATCACACTCTACTATATGTTTACAATATTACTAACAAATCATCAAGAAATTCAACCGACACACAGGCTAATTTTTTGATACAATAAATATAAATGCGTTCAAACCCTAATAGTACTGCTTCTTTTAAAAATTTGGCATAAGATTTTCTAGCCACCACCAAGTTTCTTTGAATCATCCTGTTTCTAGATCCAACAAAACGCAACCAACCAAAGCCCAGTGCGAACAATTAGGGCATCGTTAAGATAAAAATCTGTAAACGACAGAGCAAGAAGACCTTAAACCCTAGTGGTAAATTTGAGATTGACGAAGCGATAAGAGTCGTACCTTCGAAGTTCTTCAACGCAAGAGCCCTCGAGTCGAGAGAGAAACCCTAGAAACTAGAGATCGAGCGGAACAGATTTTTATTTTTATTTTAATTTTTTTGAGGGGGCTCGAGAGCTTTTAGTAGCATTTGGGGAAAAATAGCGGACTCGGAGAATATAAACCAGGAACGGGGAAATAACGAAAATACCCTTCCTTTGTCCAAATTTATAGAGATGGCTTTAAAGCCCACTTTAATGGGCTAAGCAGCCCAAGCACCGTCGTGGCCCAAAATAAGCCCAAATTTGGCAAATAATCCAGCCCAACAATTCCAATCATTTCTGGCCTAATAAATAATGCCACCAACCCAAAAGCCTTATGAAAAAAATGTGAAATTTTTTTTTTAGAGGTTGGATGAATTGTTTGATTTTGAAATTGAAATTTTCTTTAAATTTAAAACCTACACCTTTTACATTCATACCACTCACATATGTGATACATGTCATTTCACCTATTGGCGTCGCGCGGACATATTTCGTTATATTTAATTCTGATCACCATGACTGTTGGTCAGCCCTTTGGTTTGCTTCTGATCGTTATTTCGAATCCCGTTGAATAGTGATTTTCTAGCGAGTAAAAAAAAAAAAATTTGCAGTGGACCAAACAGCTATTCACGGTAGGATCTCATCATCTTGTCAACCAAAAAGTAGAGGGGAGGGGTTTACACTCATCACAGTTCACCTTGAGAGGATAAGGATGAAAACACTCATGAGAAGAAGGGGGAAAAGGAGGAGGGTGGACAATGGTGGTGGCCTGGATGAAGCTTTATTTACTGCCAACAAAAGGTGAGACAAAAGGATATCTCATCAGTAGATGAAACAGTGACTTTGCAGCAAATGTACTGAGATTGACTCAGATTGGAGAAATTATGGATTTTAAACAAAATTATTTAAGCTTTCTTCTTTCATTAATTATGGCAACTTCCTATGGTGCTTATTGTAGGGATGGGTGCACGTGCTGAGCAGATGAGTGGGAACAAAGTTTGAGTGACAAATTTTTGAATTAAGCCTAATTTTAAAAATAATTATAAAACTTAAACTCTCAAAAATATTTCTAAAAACCGACCTCTCTCTAGAGAGGTCGGCGCCACGTCTGCCAACGATCTGAAGGATTCGGGGCACCATCCCAAAAGACTAGCCTCTAGGGGGGTTGACCAAATCCTTATAAACCCAAGACCATCCCCACGTCTAGCCGATGTAGGACTATTTGATCGACCCAAATCCCAACAATCCCCCCTCGAATAAAGAGTCTCCCTGCAAGCTCAACTATCTTCACATCGGAAGATCAAATGCTCCATCGAGATCCAACTCTTCACTGCGTGAGAAGACGGCACGCCTTATGTGAAGTACCAACTGCAGTCGGTCACTCCTCTACACCGCGTGGGAGGCAGCACGCCTATTGCAAAGGAGCAACACTGCCAAATTCTCAAGAGCCAACATTAGCTTTACAGGGGCCTATGCGCCTTTTTGCGCCAGTAGGGTGGACAGACCCATTGCGCCTTTGCGCCATTTGGGGGATCTACATCGTCGAACATCACCCACACACACGACTAAGTTCAGGGCATGGCTCTGATACCACTTTAGTAAGCATGTCGGCGGGATTCTCCGATGTGTGAATCTTCAACAGTTCGATATCACCCTCTTCTAGAATCTCCCGAACGAAATGGAACCTGACGTCGATGTGCTTTGTCCGTGCATGATAGACCTAGTTCTTGGCTAAGTAAATAGCACTCATACTGTCACAGTTAATCTGCAGTAGATCCTGTTCCACTCCCAAGTCATCAAGCAGGCCTTGAAGCCAGATTGCCTCCTTCATAGCCTCCGTCATGGCCATATACTCGGCCTCTGTGGTAGACAATGCGACAGTAGACTGTAGTGTGGAGCGCCAACTCACCGGTGCTTAAGAGAATGTGAAGACATACCCTGTTGTAGACCGGCGCTTGTCAAGGTCACCTGCATAGTCGGAATCAACATATTTGATGCAATCTTGCTTCCCCGTGGAGTCCTTCTCAAATACCAAACCTACATCAATAGTTCTTTTGATGTAACTCAAGATCCATTTCACTGCCTCCCAATGACCCTGTCCTGAATCATGCATATATCTGCTGACCATGGAGACAGCTTGTGATAGATCTGGTCTCGTACACACCATAGCGTACATAAGACTACCGACTGCGTTAGCATATGGAACGTGAGTCATATACTCACGTTCTTGAACACTCTTCGGAGACATTTTAGCAGATAGCTTGAAATGAGGAGCCATAGGTGTACTTACAGACTCCGTATTCTTGCCGATGTTGAACCTCTGTAGTACCTTCTGCAAATACCCCTTCTGAGTCAAGCTCACCCTGCCAATCCTTCTGTCTCTTGTGATTTCCATGCCTAACACCTTCCTTACTTCACCAAGATCCTTCATCTCAAACTCTGAAGATAGATTCCTCTTCAGTGTATCAATTGCAGATCTCGACCTCGAAGCAATCAGCATCTCAAACTCTAAAAACCGACCTCCCTCTAGCCACGTTGGCGCCACGTCTGCCAACGATCGACTGTGGGCGCCAGTGTGACGCTAGTATGGATTCATAAAAGTTCAGCCTTGATAAAGCCCGACTTAGTAGTTCATTAAAAGTCCGGTCTTGCCGAGGCCAGACTTTTTTGTAACATTGACAAAAAAGTCTGGCCTTTGGCCGATCTTCTATCACTTAACAAAAACAACAATCTGGCAATGCCATCAACACTCTATAAATTGAGTGAATTGGACAGTTTTACAGAGTCCGACCTTAGCGAGGCCGGACTCTGAATGGAAAAATAAAATAAAAATCTGAACCGTATAAAAGAGGGGTCCTCATATCTCTCACACAAATCAAATCCCTCTGTCCTCTAAAATCTTTCCTCTCTCTTCTGCCCTAGCTCCCCCGACAGTCGTCGCCGCTCTCACCGATAGCCGGCGCCTCCTCCACCTCCAGGTATCTCCCTCTCCCCCTCTTCCCCCCTTTCTCAGTCAGTCCTCTCTCTCTCTCTCTCTCTCAGTCCTCTCCCGCTCTCTCCCTCTCTCAGTCCTCTCTTTCAGTCCTCTCTCTCCCTCTCAGTCCTCTCTCTATTATTTTATTTTTTTGTGTTAAATTATTAAATTGTTAGATTAATAGAATTTGTAATTATATTAAAATTAAATTAAATTTGAGTAAATTTAGAGAAAATTGTATGTAAAATTATTTGTTTGTAAAATTGTTCGTAAGTTGTTTGTAAAATTGTTAAAATTGTTGTTGTAAAATTGTTAAAATTGTTGTTTGTTAAATTTTCTGTAAAATTGTAATTGTTAGCTAATTAATTCTTGTGATAATTTTTTGTAAATTTGTTAAATTTTAGAATCTCGAGCAAATTAATAATCCCTTTTTTCATCCATTAGGTACAATGTCTAATGATTGTGTCCCTTTTCTTTATTGGTTTAATGGTAAACTAATAATAAATAGGGATAATAACCCAAACTATGCCAATGAAATAGTAAAACCCATGGTTGTTAGAAAATCATTTACAAGGTGTGAATTGATAGAGAAAATTTATCGAATTACTAAAATTAATCCAAGCGAGCATCAGCTTCACTTGACATGCAAGTGGCCAGTAACACACAAGAACTATCAAGCAGTAGGGATATCGGATGATGATGACTGTCATGCTATACTTAAATTGTGTTTATCTGAGCACAGCATAGAATTATATGTGAAAAAAGATATTGTGATCCATCGAGAACCTGAAGATCATGGACAATTCACACGCATGCTCAATTTGGATAAGAATCAACAGATTTCATGTCACTAGTTTATAACACTTAAGTATCCGTGAATTTTATTATAGTATATATAACTCTTTCTGTTAAGTGTTTAACCAATCGTAATTTTTGGATAGCTATAACAACTTGGCGCAAGGAGATGAGATGTGTCACAATATGAAGACTTCATATATGGACTTTGGATATGATGTATACATTCAATCGTATTCAAACATAATACATTTCTCCCATGTTCAAGCGCCACACGTTGACTCAATAAATCCCTCTTCACTTGAGATGAATATTACACCAAGGTTGGAGGTGAAAATGCGGTGGTAGAGCTCGAAGATGATGATGACCCCGATGCTGGTGAAAATGTGCCGCATTAGAATAGCATGCAAATAGCAGCGTAAGGTCTTGAAGAGGATGATGAAGAGGTTGAGGCTGGTTATGCCAATAATGAATATGTAGAACCCGAAGATCCACATCCCGATGAGTTGGAGGGTGATGGTTGGGTCCACTCTACATGTGTGAAGAATATAAGGGCTGAGTTCAACTTGTCTACAATAAGAACTGCGACCGCTGATTTGAAAGTAAGAGATATCTTTGAAACAAAGGTTAAATTGTTAGAAGTAATTACCGAGTGGTCCATTATACGTGGAGTGTCATTCACGCAAGTGAAGGGCAGCAAAACAAACTACACAACAGTTTGTGCTTTCAGGGTGGGGGAGACAACCGCTTTTAGAGATGTGTGCCCATGGAGGCTGCATGCCTCTATTTCAAAGAATTTACGTGGATACTTCATGATCAAAAAATATATAAGAGAGCATACATGTAGCCAACCTTTACTAAATTTCAATTACTGCAAAGCAACCGCAACTTTTGTGTGCATTGTGATTCTTTTATAGTGACGAAAAAGCTTGATATGACTTCTGGTTATATTATAGATTACATTGAAGCCAGATATCACACCACTATATCATACAGTAAGGCATGGCATGCTAGAACGAAGGCACTGATGAAAATATTTGGAGATTGAGAATCATCGTATGAAATACTACCTCAATATTTGGAGGCACTGAAATCAAGCAATCCGGGTACTGTAATTGCAACATATTTCAATCATATGTCTTATCAAATGGTTCGATTTTGTCGTGTATTTTGGGCTTTTGGACCATCCATTGAAGGTTTCCCATACTGTCGTCCAATTCTTAGCATTGATGGTACACATTTGTATGAAAAATACAAAGGATGTCTGCTAATTGCCACATGTGAATAGGTGATTATGCTAATCTAGTCAACTCAATGCGGAATTTAAAAACTAAATGCAATACACTCAAGTGCAATCAATAAATGATGCACACACAACCAAGCCAAGCAATTATGAATGCACAATATGAATATTTGCAAGGCACAAAGTAAAGAGAGAGATAGAGAGAGTCAATGGATCAAGCGCAAACAACAAGATGTGTTTCGAGGTTCGAGCACCAGCTCTACATCCCCGCCTTCGACACACGAAGGATTTCCAATCCACTAGCTAGTCCACCTAGGACTCTCACAAGGAGTACCCAACTCCTCTCTTTACAACAACAACCTCCTCCTTGAGGCAAGCTCTAATCCAACAAACAATCACCTCACAACCCGAGGGATTAGCACAAAGCAAACACAAGGATCACCTCACAACTTGAGGGATACAACCCAAGGCACAAAGCCAAACAAAGATTGGGTTTTTAACTTGGTGGTCTAAACAACAACCACAAACAATTTCTTTCTCTCACACAAAGATCCTATAGAAGAGATAGTAGATTTTTGCTCAAGTGTGGAGAAAACCAAGGGATTTGAAACCAGCAACTCAAAGAAAATCTTTGGGAAAAAATAGAAATGAAGATAGTGAAGTTCAAATAAAAGCTTTTCCCAAAATCCTTTTCTTTGATTTTTCAAACCCTAATAAAAACACCAAAAAGATTGTTCAATTTGAATCCAAAAACCTCTTTTAATTGCTGTGAAAACACCAGAGAGTAAGGAAAAATTCGCACAAAAAATCTTAGAGAAAAACTCTTGCAAATGGGGTATTTATAGGCAAATCTGGAAACTAGCCGTTGGCAGCAGTTTTTGCCAAAATAACCCTGCCGGTCGACCGGTCCGGTCGACCACCCAACGGTCAATTTTTGCCGTTGGCAGCTACCGGTCAACCGTCCCGGTCGACCCAAACAAACAGAGAGCTCTGCTCTCTGACCCGGTCGACCCGGACGGTCGACCGTCCAAAGTCTGCCAAACGTGCACAATTCTGTGCACATCGGTCGACCGACCCGGTCGACCGACTTCAGCCAAGTCGACTTGGTCAGAAGACTAGTCGAATGGTGAAGCCTGGATCAGAAAATTGAGTTAAAAACATGTTTAAAAAATCTTTTATCTTTTCTAAAAATCACCAAAAATAGTTTTATCATTTTGCATTGATATATAAAGATGTGGTAAAAAGTTTAGCTCAAATATCAATCAATATGAACTATTTTTGTGTCTAATCATTTTTACCAAAAACCAAAAACTATATTATCTAAAACTTGGATTTTGAATAGAAAATAATTTTTGTCCAAAACTCTTCCAAATACAAAAACATGATATTTAAACACTTTGAAGCATGATGCATATGGATAGAAATTCAATATACATGAAACATATATATATCATAGTTTTTGTCATTAATTCCAAAATATGTTTTGTCAAAAATACCAAAACATAAAACACATGAATAAGTGAGTCAAAACTAAGTTTGTCTAGGAAATTAAAGCATGCATGTATATAGAACAAATCATATATACATTAAATCATGTAAACTTGTTTTGATCTATCTATTCATGAAAACCAAGATCAGTTAAACCTAAAACCGAAAAACCGAAAACCAATATTCAAAACATGAAACGTGTGTGTTGTGAACTTGAGCATTATCATACTATTCTAATCTTTACAATTTAGATCTAAACACAAAACTAAACTAAACTATGGTACCGAAGTCTTCTTGTAGAGCGCAATCTCCAAGCCGACTCGATCCAAAACTCCTTGATCCATCGAGCAAGTGCTATATGTGATCTTTGACGCTCGGGCTCTTGAATCAACATGTGAAAGATGTGTGGAAACTTTCACCAACTAATAACTTGATTAATGATCTGAAACTAAAATCACAAGATTATTAGTACACATAACTACATGAGTTAATCATCATCAAAACTAGAGTAGAAGGCCTTTGGGCCAACAATCTCCCCCTTTTTGATGATGACAAAACTCATGGAGTTATATATGCATGGATTAAAGTTAAGCTTCAAAGAAGCTCCCCCTTAACTCATGCATAAACAAATAAACAATAAATAATATGCAATGAAGGCTCTTAAACATGAATGCATATAAATGCATAAACAATAAAGGTTCTAGATACCAATGAAATGTTCAAAAACAAAACATGCTCTAGATACCAATTCCAATGAAATGTTTAAAACAAACATGCTCTAGATACCAATTACACTCTAGATACCAATTACAAAACATCCAATTACAAAACATGCTTTAGATACCAATTAAAATTAAACTAAATTAAACTTAATATATGCAAAACAAAAACATGCATATATAAACATGCTTTAGATACCAATTAAAATTAAACTAAATTAAACTTAATATATGCAAAACAAAAACATGCATATATAAACCCAAATTCTTCTCCCCCTTTTTGTCAATCATCAACAAAGGGGTAAAAACCAAAACAAAACAAAATCTTCTCTTTTTAATACAAAGAGTCAATCTTCAATAAGGGGTAAAAGCAAAGCCAAATCAATTGAAAAATCAATAAATATTTCCCCCCTTTTTGTTCGAAACAACGAATAAATAAAAATAATATTTTCCCTTTTTTTTGTCTAAATAAGGGTGACAATCAATTAAGGTACCAATTGAAAATGTGTCAAAGAATAGCATTTTGATACTAATTGAAAGGAAACAAACAAAAAAATTGTTGATACCAATTTCAAGCAAAAGCACATGAAACATCTTGATACCAATTGTAAATAATTTTCATATTAAACATATGATACCAATATGAAATTTTCAATCATAAAGTAAGGGAGTAGGAACAAATACCAATTGAAAAATCACCAATTGAAAGACAAAATTAAATTTTCTCCCCCTTTATGAAATACCAACTAAAATGATGCATGGGCTTGATACCAATTTAAAAGTAATCAATTGGAACAAAATTGAAGCTCAAGCACTAGCATAAAAAAGATTTTGTGCTTAAGGATATAGGGATATAATAATCACACATAAAACATATATGTATGAAAAATAGATACCAATAGAAATTGATATTCTTGGAATGAAGCATACATACATACAAACACATATGAGTATACAAGAAGTGTCAAGATTGATACCAATTGAAAGAATTCAATGATACAATTGAAATAACAATAAGATCAAATGTATATCTCATATAACTATACCTCCCAATCATGGTTCAAGTTTTCACTTTAAACATACATGAACATGATCTCCCATCCATCCTCCCATAGAAGGTAGGGGTTTTCAAAAATAGATTTGAAAATGTAGTATGTTTGAAAATCTCTATCATGGTGAAGAATACGAACTAGTTATAGGAAAAACTTTTAAAACTAGTACGAAATCCTTCAAGTAAGGAATAAAACAAAATTGTTTTTCATGAAACACATGTAAATCACATGATTACTAAACACTCAAAGTCCATAAAGCTCATATCAAATTCTCATAAAACAAATCATGAGTAAACTAATAAAGTGAGTGTACAAGTATAATGTGACACATATCGACATGAAAATATTCAATTAAGCTCAATGAAATTTCTTGAAAACATGAAATTCATCTAAGATGTGAAATCACCAATTGAAATCATCTTAAAAACAAGAGATTCATTATAAATGTGAAATCACTTAGTAAACATGAAATTCATCCAAACGATTTAAACTTCAAGGCATATGTATGTCATGTACAAACTAAAGTATACATACATATCCAAAACACAATGAGTCCACAAAAGTATATGCATGAAGGCACGTGGCTCAAGGATGTACATGTATAATCAATAGTTTGGATAAGATAGACATATACATGAAATTAAACAAATAAACACGAAATCAAGAAAAACTAAATTTTCACCAAAACTAATTTCATTTCAAGGTATATGTATGAATTGTCAACACAATAAGTATACATACATATCCCTAAACACAATTGAGTCCATATATATATATTTGCATGAAAGGCAAATGACTCAAAGGGTATACATGTATATCTTAAGGTTTGGCAAAATAAACATATACATGAAATGAAAACTCATACACATAAAATAAATCCAAAAATAGGAATACAAGTTTAAAATGCATGAATCATCAAAACTAGGCTATACTAGCACATTTAATGGGTACAAATAAGCATCCAAGTACAAACATATATAAAGATTTATTTGTGTCCCACTACATGTGCAAGTATAAATTCTAGTCTTAATGAAAACTAACATCTAAATAAGTAATCAAATCATTAAGCATAAAACGGGATATAAATCAACATGAAGGACATAAAAATGATCATGAAGAACATCCACATGCTATTAGAATCAAGAAATACAAAATAGGCTATAAACATCAAAACAATGTGGTAAAATTAGAAATCATACATCACCATTGTTAAGCTATTACAACACAAGTTATTTATCAAAACATGAATCATTAAAACAAAAAGTCATAGTCAACCATATGATTTGCATGACAAAGACATGTGCATTAAACCTATGATAAACATGATAGCTAAAACATAAAGAGAACACAAAATATGGGTCTATTTGCATATTTTACCGCTTCCATACCATGCATATTACAAATAAAAATATGATTTTTAATCCTTTTCTCTCTATTTTTGCAGGTCCACATCTTAAAAGAGAAAAAGGCCCAAAATCTCTTTAATTAGCGATAATTAAAGAGATTTAGTTCAAAGCCCAAAAGAGCCCAAGTTTGAATTCAGAATCAAGGGAGATCCACGCGCCAACTCAATGTTCTAGAAGGCCACGTGGCTAACAAACTTGTAACAACTTCACAACAGAAAGTTGTTAGCCAACAGCTTTCAAACGGCCGCGCCTTGCCGCGCGCGCGGCAAGATCTGGGCCGTTGAGTCCCAGATTTTTCTCCAACGATCTGGGCTCTAGATGCTTCTCTCTGAAGGCTATAAATACAGGACCAGAGTCTGCATGAGAATAATAGAGAAGAGAGAGGAGAGAACTAGGGAAACTCTTGTATTTGTTTTAGTCTTCTCCTAGGTCTTAGTCTCCATCTTCTTCCTCCTAGAGATTTTGTCAAAGAGAGAAAGTGAGTGCTGTTGAAAGCTTGTAATCAAGGAGGTGACATCACTTGTAACAAGGGTTAATCAAAGCTTCGTTTTCTCTTTGCAAGTTCTAGTACGTTTTACTTTGCCTTGCTTTACTTACTTTGCTTTCTTTCATTTTCATTGCTTTACTTCTCTTTGCTTTACATCATGAATTGTTGTTTTGTTACTTGTGTAATGGATAGCTAAATTTCTATTGCATGGCTAGCTAACAAACTTACCTAGCTAACTTCTATCTCTTTGGATGATTGCTTATCTTTATACTTGCATTGTGAGAGTTTCTTTTACTTACCAAGGAAGTAGAGTTGCTTTCCCTTGGTCAATGCTTGTACAAACTCCATATGACTCATGTGTGCCTCATTTAGAGCCTTGTCTAGAACAAGAGCCTTGATGGAACATGGAGATGGATCACCAAACATGTGCTACTTGTATAGTAAGAACAACTTCTTTACTTCAAGCTAATTTGTTGTTATGTCTTGAATGTTCAAATGAATGTTGATTCTTCTAACTTAGCATTCCTTGAGTACCAATTCTAGAGTTCATCATTGATAATATATCTAGAGAGCCAATGAATCAATATGAGGCTTCAAGCTAAGAACTAAAGGAACACTCATCTTCAAAACGGTAAAGTACTTTGAACAAACAAGCAAGTCATACCTATTGCCAATGAATCAACATGAGGCAATCAAGCATCATCATTGAGTTTAGTAAGTTAGCGAAGTAAAGTTAGCTAGCCATGTACTTTCTCATCTAAAGTTTTCCAACATCTTCTTTACTAGCTTCTTTTCTCTTAGCAATACACTTTACTAAAGTTCTTTTGATTTCTTTTCCATCATGCACAAATCAACCACTTCTTCTATTTTCTTTTCCATGTCTCTTGCATTTGTGTAAATAACAAAGAAGAATCTTCGTTTTCATTTCTTCACTCCAAACCGTAAAACTTCCAACGTGAGCTCTCCTCGAGGATCGACCCGGTATAGCCATTGCTATAGCGGAGATTGGAAAGGATATATTAACCATCTCAAATACATTGTGAAGTGACAAAGCACCGAGGTTAACTCTAAACCTTTCTTCTTTCATTGAATACTTGTGTAATAACTTCACACTATCTTTTCCCTAATCAATTTTTGGCGCCGTTGCCGGGGATGAGCAACGGTTTTTGATTTCAAGTGAAGAACTAAACGAATCTTCTTCTCTGTTATAGGTTACAGGTGAAGAAAACAGCAAAATTTGCATTGCAGAATACATATAAGTGGCTCTGGGTCTCTGCTCTCGAAAGCAGAGACCAGAAGCCCTCTGACTTGCCGCGTTCTCATGGCAAAAGCCGCGGTTCTGCGGCAAGGAGGAGTTGACTACTGACCACTTTTCTGCAGGGCTTGTTTCTCTGCAAAATACAGCTGCTGCAATACTTTAAATCTTGTTTGCTTCACCTGATATCTGCTAATCAACAGTAAAAAATTTTGTTGCAAAGTTAAAAAAATTGTTTAGACGTTTGCATATTAGGCACGTGTCTTTCAATTCCTTTACTTTTACTGTTGAAGAGTGCTGGAGGCAAGGTACGTAAGCATAGCATATAGATTAGGACTCATTCTTTATTGATTTAATTAAACTTTGAGTGAACCTTGTTTGTTACATCGTACACTTGCACGAATCAACTTTAAGGGCATCACCCATAAAAAAGATAAGGTGGGGATTTTATCACCCTTTCTTTAGCCCACAAATCATTTTCCCAAGCACTCACAATCCTAAGCTTCTAAATAAAAACTGCTAGACGCTGGCCCTAGGGACATCCGGACTCACTTAGGAGATTATCCTAAGGGGGAAAAGTGTTAGAAATTGACTTTTGTAAAATCAGTGTCTAGGAAAGGGGTTGAGGGCCGAAAGCCCGAAGGTTGCTGGTTACTTAATTAAGGAACGTCTCTGACGGAAAACCTCCCACCAACCTTACCCTTACCTGGCTGATTCGCTTATAGTCAAAGTCTACACCAAATCTCCTGTGGACGATCTAAAGTTAGGAGTCGTCTAGATCCAGGAAACCTAGAAAGCTTGGATTGATTTTTTTTCTTTTTTCTTGATTGTTCTTTTTTTTTCATTTTTCGCCTGTGTGATCGGTGCACGTTGATTGTGTAATTGTATGCAAGAGTGGTATCGAGATCCGAATTCTGCTAGGCTTGTGAGAGTCTCTACACTGCCACATACACCACCACTCGACACAATCATGACCAACAACGTTTCGTTGCAAGACAAGTTCTATCCGATTTGTACATCACTTCCATCTTGCATTCTCCTCCCAAACACAAATGGAAATAATTTTGAGTTGAAGCCCCAGTTCATAAACACTCTTCCAAGATTCCATGGCCTTGAATCTGAGGATGCATACTTCTTCATTCGAGAGTTTGAAGAAGTATGCCTTATGATGAGAATTTCCCAATTAACCGAAGATGCTGTCAGACTTAGGTTATACCTTTTGCACTTAAGGATATTGCTAAGAAGTGGCTTTATAATCTCCCAGTCAGCTCAATTTCTTCTTGGGATGATTTTGTTAAGGTCTTTCTTAAAAAGTTTTATCCTATCCATAAGACAGCCCTTATGAGGAAGAATATAATGCAATTCAAACAAGAAGCAAATGAACCGTTTTGGAAGTACTTTGAGCGCTTCAAAGACCTAGTAGCCCTGTGTCCCCATCACGGTATAGAAAAATGGCGCCAATGCCAGATTATCTATGATGGGCTCGATTATCAGACTAAGACGCTCCTTGAAACCATGTGTCAAGGAGAATTCTTAAAGAAGGATGAAAATCAGGGTTGGGATCTTTTTGAGGCTTTAGCTGAAAAGACAGTCCAGTGGGAGTCATGTACGGAGAAACCCCACCCCACAAATTCCAGAACTGGTTTACACTCCATAGAATCCTCAATAGCTGCAGAAGCTAAAATCACACAGTTGATGAAGAGGATTGAATTGCTAGAATCCAGGTAAAATTCTGCTGTGAATCAGGTCAACCCAACACCTGTGGTTAATCCGGGTTGTACCTACTGCCATGATCTGAATCATCTGTTTGAGGAGTGTCCAGTGTATCAAACTCAAATGTTTCAGGAGAGTACAAATGCCGCGTACACCAGACCCACTTACAATCCTTACTCCAAAACCTATAATCCTGGATGGCGAAACCATCCTAATTTTTCTTGGAGTCAGTCTGGTCCTGAGCAGCCGAGACAACCATTTCCACAACAATACCCTGCTCAGTCTCATCCACCGACTTACCACCAGAACCCACCAAATGTCCATTCATATCAGAGTCCACCCAGGTTCCAGTCATATCAAAATCCTGTGCCTTACCAAGCAAATTTTCAGCCCCAGTATCAGCATCATCCACCACCAAACCCTTCAGACAAGAGACTTTCTGATTTGGAGAAAATGATAGAGACCTTATCTAAGACCCAAGCTTCAATGATGAACAACCAGCAGCAGGACATGAACAAATTGCAAATCCAGATAGGTCAGTTGGCTAATTCTCTGGCCGAAAGACAAAAAGGAATGCTACCTAGCCAACCTGTGCCAAATCCCAAAGCCAATTTTCCCCTGCATGAAGTTGAAGACTTGGGACCCAGCCAATGCCAAGCCATTCAAATCCTTAGATCTGGGAAACATGTAGATAATAAGGTTTCAAATCAGTCTCCCAAATCTGTGTCACCACCTTCTGTTCTAATTCAACCCATGCAAGACAATCCTTCATCAAACACACAACCATCCACTTCCCAGTCTAAAGGAAAAGAGAAAGTTGATGAGCAAACATATAAGCCTGTTGTCCCATTCCCAAATAGGCTTACAAATCATAAGATGAATGCTCACATGGAGAAGATAAGAGAGATATTCAACCAAGTACAAATCAATGTCCCTCTCTTAGATGCCATTCAACAAGTCCCATCCTACGCCAAGTTTCTGAAAGAAATGTGTACCAAAAGAGAAAAGCAAATGTCCCTAAAAAAGTCTTCTTGGCTTCTAACATAAGTGAACTGCTCAATGGTCCGATCCCTGTGAAATACAAAGATCCAGGGAGCCCTACCATTTCTTGCATCATAGGGCAGACCACCATAAATAGGGCTTTGCTAGACTTGGGCACGAGCATCAATCTTCTCCCTTTTCCATCTATTAGCAGTTAGGGTTAGGCAACCTTCGTCCTACCCAGATGACTATACAGTTGGCTGACCGCTCTGTAAAGATTCCCAAGGGAGAAATTACAGATGTTTTAATACGGGTCGGGGAATTCATTTACCCAGTGGATTTTGTTATTTTAGAAACACAACCCGTACAAAATCACAGAGCGCAAACACCGTTATTCTCGGACGTCCTTTCTTAGCCACAGCTAATGCGATCATCAACTGCCGAAATGGATCGATGCGTCTAACGTTTGGAGATATGACAAAAGAAGTGAATGTCTTTCATCTGGGAAAGCAGCCAAGGGATGTGGACAATGATTCTTTCGAAGTGAACTTGATAGAGGGGTTAACCAGCGAACATGTGGAGGAGGTTGAGTATGAGTCTGAAGAGGAGTTTGAGTTGGAGTCGGATGACTTCAACCTTGATCAGATTGTTGGATCAAATGTTGAAAGGACTACTAATTACACCCCTATTCTTCCCTTACACCATGACCAACCAGTGATAAATCCGATCCCTTCTTCTGAGCTTAAGGCTCTTCCCGACCATCTCAAGTACAAGTACTTGGATGAGAAGGAATCCTTTCCAGTAATCATTGCATCCAATCTCACTAAACAACAAGAAGAGGACCTTCTGACTGTGTTAAGGAAAAATAGAGAGGCCATTGGTTGGACAATGGCTGATATCAAGGGGATTAGTCCTTCCATTGTCCAACATAGGATTCATTTGACGGAAGATGCCAAGCCTAAACGAGACCCACAGCGTAGACTTAACCCAATTATGCAAGAAGCTGTTAGATCTGAGATTTTGAAACTATTAGACAATGGGATTATCTATCCCATATCTGATAGTCAGTGGGTTAGTCTAGTTCACGCTGTGCCTAAGAAAGCTGGATTTACTGTGGTGGAAAATGAGAATAAAGAATTGATACAAACACGTCTTCCAACGAAGATTCGAGTTTGTATTGATTATAGGAAACTGAACACTGCCACACGTAAAGACCACTTTCCACTTCCATTCATTGATCAAATGCTTGAGAGATTGGCGGGACACGAGTATTATTGTTTCCTGGATGGATATTCAGGATATAATCAGATCCCAATTGCTCCCGAAGACCAAGATAAGACTACCTTCACCTGTCCTTTTGGAACGTTTGCATACCGTAGGATGCCCTTCGGCCTTTGCAATGCTCCTGCAACGTTTCAACGTTGCATGTTGAGCCTGTTCTCAGACATGGTGGAGAAATTTTTGGAAATTTTCATGGATGATTTTTCCATTTACGGGGATTCCTTTGAACAATGCTTGTACCATTTAAAGCTGGTGTTACAACGCTGTATGGAGAAAAATTTGACACTTAACTGGGAAAAGTGTCACTTTATAGTCAAGCAAGGAATCGTACTTGGGCACAAGGTATCAAGAATAGGAATCGAGGTGGACAAGTCTAAAGTGGAAGTCATAACGAAGCTCACTGAACCAACATGTTTAAAGGACATTAGATCATTCTTAGGGCACGCCGGCTTCTATAGACGATTCATTCAAGGGTTTAGCAACATTGCAAGACCCTTGACAAATCTCTTAGGAAAGGATGTACCCTTTATATTTGATGAGGAATGTCAAAAATCGTGGAAAGAGCTTAAAAGTAGACTTGTCTCTGCACCGATCATCTCTGCACCAGATTGGACCAAGCCTTTTGAGATTATGTGTGATGCCTCTGACTTTGCTATAGGCGTTGTTTTAGGGCAGCGTATTGATAATAGGCAACACGTAATCTATTATGCTAGCAGAACGCTGAATGATGCCCAACTCAATTACACAACTACTGAAAAGAAATTTTTAGCGGTTGTCTTTGCGTTGGAGAAATTTCGCCAATATCTGCTAGGGTCCAGGACGATAGTTTTCACTGATCACTCCGCCCTAAAATATTTGATGCAAAAGAAGGATGCTAAGGCAAGACTGATTCGATGGATACTTCTTTTGCAAGAGTTTGATTTGAAGATTAAAGATAAAAAGGGCGTTGAGAATGTGGTAGCAGATCATTTGTCGAGAATCTCGAATGCACCTAAGGAGAAAATACCGATTAATGATGATTTTCCTGACGAGCACATTTTTGAGATATGTGGAGAACCCTGGTATGCTGATATAGTGAACTACCTTGCTACCAGGCAAATACCTTCTCATTGGTCAGGCC
This sequence comes from Agave tequilana, assembly GCA_038442645.1. Classification (NCBI taxonomy): domain Eukaryota; kingdom Viridiplantae; phylum Streptophyta; class Magnoliopsida; order Asparagales; family Asparagaceae; genus Agave; species Agave tequilana. Next base: position 40,352 of record JAVJIF010009577.1, read on the forward strand.
AGGAAAAACACCGTTTCATGCGCCAAATACGGTTCTTCTTTTGGGATGAACCGTATTTATTCAAATACTGTCCTGACCAAATCATACGTAGGTGCCTTCCTGAGGATGAACATCAGAGTGTTTTGACATTTTGTCATAAGTTAGCTTGCGGTGGACATTTTGGTCCACGGAAAACTGCTGAGAAAGTGCTTCAGAGTGGATTCTACTGGCCCACTCTATTTAAGGATGCATATAATTTCTGCAAGCTTTGTGATAAGTGTCAAATGACGGGTCGTATCACACAGAGAGACATGATGCCCCTCACACCCATCTTGGAAGTCGAAATTTTCGATCTCTGGGGTATCGATTTTATGGGACCCTTTCCTCTGTCCTACGGTAACCAATACATTTTGGTAGCCGTAGATTATGTTTCCAAATGGGCTGAAGCAATTCCCACAAGGACAAATGACAACCAAGTTGTCATTAAGTTTTTAAGAGAATACATCATCTCTCGCTTCGGAGCCCCCCGTGCGTTAATAAGCGATAATGGGAGTCATTTTTGCAATAGGGCTTTTGAAGCCTTGATGCGTAAATACTCTATTTCTCACAAATTATCCACGGCATACCATCCTCAAACCAATAGGCAAGTTGAAGTAACGAATAGACAGATAAAACTCATTTTGGAGAAAACTGTAGGACAGAACCGTAAGGATTGGTCCATCAAACTCACTGATGCCTTATGGGCATACAGGACCGCTTACAAGACTGTCCTCGGTATGTCTCCATATCGAGTTATATTTGGAAAACCTTGTCACTTGCCAGTTGAATTAGAACACCGAGCTATGTGGGCTTTAAAGCAGCTGAACTTGGATTTGGATAAAGCCGGTGCATTAAGGAAGTTGCAGATATCCGAGCTTGAAGAGTTAAGAAACGAAGCATATGACAATGTTCGGATCACCAAACACAGAACCAAGCTTTTTCACGATAAATCCATTCACAGGAAAATTTTGTCGTAGGACAAAAGGTTCTGTTGTATAATTCACGACTCCACCTTTTCCCTGGTAAATTGAGAACCAGGTGGTCTGGACCATATGTAGTGCATAAAGTTTTTTCCTACGGTGCGATTGAGATTCTTGACCCAAATAATGGCAACTAATTCACTGTGAACGGTCAACGTTTAAAGACATTCCTTACCACGGAAGTCATGTCACAAGAAGTTCATGAATTGGGTCTTCACGACCCAGTTTATCTGTGACCATTCCATTTGTATAGTTTCCCGCGCATTTTCCTGAATATCATTTTGGGACCACACTTGTAATAATTTTCTTTTACACTTTTTTGTAAATAATACATAAAAAAAATTAAAATAAAATTAGGGATTTTTGTGCTTATAAGAGTTTCACATTCCTAGGAATTTCTCTTCCCTAGGATTCCACTCCATTTTCCACCTCTTTGACCTAGGTTTGTAAATACACTCTTTGACCTAGGGTTAAATTTGGAAAACATTTTTTCCCCCTCCTATAAATACTCTTTTTCACCTATCTTCCTCCCTCAAACGAAAACGTCCCCTCAGATCTGAAATACTCCTTCAACAGCCGACCTCCACCAAAATTCTGCTCCCCAGTTTTCTCTAATCCGCTGCGCTTTGCCGCAGCTCCGCCGCCGTTCTGACACCTCAGGAGCGCCGGAAGAGTTCAGGCCGACTGACTTCTTTCCCTGGAGACAGAAACAGACCCATTCTTCCCGAAGCTGTCTCTGGTGCCTTCTGCACACCTGTCTTTCGATTTACCCCCCACGAAATCCGGGGGTGGTTTGATCTCTTGTCCCTTGGTTCCTTTGCTCTAATTTTTACTGTTATTTATGGCCCCTAGTTTGTTTGTGGAGAGGGATTTCTCTAAACTTTTGAATGATCAAGGGGGATATGGGCATATATTTGTAGATCTAATACGTGCATGGAATTGGTATTCCTTAGTTATGATAACAATGACAATAATGCATACTATTGCCCTGAATTGGTCACCACATTTTACAACACATTGGATCATGCATCTGTTAATCATAACACACAACAATTCACAGTTCATATGCCATTAGGTGACATCTTTGTCACCATTCCACTCATTGCTGAAATCACCGATGTCCCCATTCATCCCCATCATACTGACCCTTTGCCACTGGTTGATTACATGCCCATCATGGGGGTCCGCTGCACAGAGTAGGACCGTGGGCTCAAAGCCCAATCCACGTTTAGAAATGTACATTGCATTGGACGTTGGCTCCAACGCAATATTTTTGGACTTGATCATACCACGACTTTCAACAGACCCGTGTTACAAATCATCCATGATTTAATGACTCATAGACACACGGTTTGTTTGAATAGGGCCATCTTCCATGCCATACTTGATAATTCCTCCCGCACTCGGGGTGCAAAGTATTCCCATCCAGTCTTGATTACACGTCTGTGTAGAAATTTCATACCAGACGATGTATTTGACTCCTTTCCCCGAGTGTATGTTGTAGCAGAGAGACCCACTAGCTCCTACACTGGTTGCTTACACGCCCTCTGGACACCTAGTGCCCAGCCTGAGGATATTCCTGTGGAGTCCTCTTCGGAGGAGAGCTTAGAGGAGGTAGATGAGCCCCAATTTTGGAGACAGGATCCCCCCACAGAATCACAAGCCTTCATATCCGCCATCTGGAAGGGCATGAAGAAGATCTTTCGAGGGCAAGTTCGTCTGAGGAAGAAGGTCGAGGAGAATTCCTCTCGTTTGGACAGTATAGAGGCGGCATTGAGACGATCACAGTCTGCTGGACCAAGCACCACCGCTGGTCCAAAGAGACAGAGGGGATGATTTTTATCCTTTACCTATTTTCATGCATATTCTTATCTTGCATACATTGGGGACAATGCATGAGATAGGTATGGGGGGGTAGATGCTAACATAGGATTTTTCACTTTCTTTTTAGGTATTTTTCTTTTTAGGTTTTTATTTTCTTTTAGATTTTACCTTTCTTTAGAAATTTTCTACTTTCTTTTTAGATTTTACTTTCTCTTTTAGAAAAATAAAAAAAATATAAAAAAAAGAAGAAATTCTTTGATCCATGTTTAAAGAATCAAACTTGAAATTTAGGGATTAAGGAAGCTCTAAATTAAGATTTCTAATTATAAGTTGAAAAGAGGAGTTTTGTTAGATTTTTAGGTAAGTAATAAAGGATTAGAAAAATTACTAGATTTTAATTCTTTCTTTAGATATAAACATTAAACATATTGAAGGATTAATCAAAGACTTTGTGATTTTATTTACATATATATATATATAATATATATATATATATATATATATATTATATATTATATATATATTATATATATATATAATAAAAAAAAAGATGTACATAAATAAATAATAAATACTTAGCCACTGACTAAGCTGGTTAGCCGTGCCTCAAGAAGCATTGCCGATCACGCCTAAAGGTGGTTAAGTCCTTAAATTCCTTCATGGCCTTTTTTACTCGAGACCTTAAACCCGAGGGATGTTTTCTCTTCTGGTGCCCTAAGACCGTCTGGTTTGGGAGTCATCGGTTAAAGGCTCGCTACAAGGGTAAACTAGAAAGCCTAAGGATGCTAAGAAAATGTAAATAAATAAACATTGTAAATAAAATAAAAAATATATATATAAAAGAAAAAAAAATATTATATATATTAGTAAATAAATGAACTTGGTCTAAGAAAGATCCTTCATATTTATAAATGTATATATCCTAGGATTGATGCAAAATCCGGTTTTTGATCTTTTCCCTAAAATCTTAACCTAAGCTGAAAACAAAACTCCAATTAGACACTTATAAGAGGAATGAAAAAGTTTAGGGTAACCTGAAACCTATAGCTCAAGTTAGAATCTTTAAAACATGGATCAAAAATTTCACTAACCCTTTTTATTTTTCTTTATGGATTTTGTGGGTGCAATCCGCTGAAAACCCTCAGGAGACAACACTCCTCCTCTAGGGTAATCTAGAGGTTTAACGGCTTGTTGCACGTGCTCAGTGCAATCGTGTCACCTACGAAAGTGGTGTAATAAATTAGTAAAGATTTTTCTTTTTCTTTCTTTTTTGCTCGAGGACGAGCAAAAGCTAGGTATGGGGGTGTGATTGTTATACATATTTGCATATTTTACCGCTTCCATACCATGCATATTACAAATAAAAATATGATTTTTAATCCTTTTCTCTCTATTTTTGCAGGTCCACATTTTAAAAGAGAAAAAGGCCCAAAATCTCTTTAATTAGCGATAATTAAAGAGATTTAGTTCAAAGCCCAAAAGAGCCCAAGTTTGAATTCAGAATCAAGGGAGATCCACGCGCCAACTCAATGTTCTAGAAGGCCACGTGGCTAACAAACTTGTAACAACTTCACAACAGAAAGTTGTTAGCCAACAGCTTTCAAACGGTCGCGCCTTGCCACGCGCGCGCGGCAAGATCTGGGCCGTTGAGTCCCGGATTTTCTCCAACGATCTGGGCTCTAGATGCTTCTCTCTGAAGGCTATAAATACAGGACCAGGGTCTGCATGAGAAAAACAGAGAAGAGAGAGGAGAGAACTAGGGAAACTCTTGTATTTTGTTTTAGTCTTCTCCTAAGTCTTAGTCTCCATCTTCTTCCTCCTAGAGATTTTGTCAAAGAGAGAAAGTGAGTGCTGTTGAAAGCTTGTAATCAAGGAGGTGACATCACTTGTAACAAGGGTTAATCAAAGCTTCGTTTTCTCTTTGCAAGTTCTAGTACGTTTTACTTTGCCTTGCTTTACTTACTTTGCTTTCTTTCATTTTCATTGCTTTACTTCTCTTTACTTTACATCATGAATTGTTGTTTTGTTACTTGTGTAATGGATAGCTAAATTTCTATTGCATGGCTAGCTAACAAACTTACCTAGCTAACTTCTATCTCTTTGGATGATTGCTTATCTTTATACTTGCATTGTGAGAGTTTCTTTTACTTACCAAGGAAGTAGAGTTGCTTTCCCTTGGTCAATGCTTGTTGTAACCCCCGCTCCCGGAATACGTACTTAGTTGCGTATTCAAATTTTTGATCGTATTTTTCGATTTACTTCTTGTATTTGTTTTGTATTATGAATTATTCATATGAACGTTTTGTCTTGGATTTGGATTCGTGGACTCGGAGTCAGCCCTAGTCTGAACCGAGGGCCTGATCCTAGAGAATTACTCGATTTGGTCTTTCTACTATTCTGATTTGACCGATTTCAGTTTTGAACATCGTTTTCCAATATTTTAGATTTTCTATGATTTTCTGGAAATTTCCTGGATTAAGTTGTAAATCTTCAAAACCAGTGTCGACCAGTACCGCTGACCGATTCCCGGATTTTTAATTTACAAACTAATTGGAATTACTAAAAGTGTCTTTAGACATTATTTCTCAAAATCATATTTCCTACCTAAATACCTTTTTCTGAGGATTTTACGAATTTATGAAAATTCCACCGGATTCGGTATCGGCCAGTATCGCTGGTTGATTCCAGGATTTTAGTTTACGATCAGGATTGAATTTCTAAAATCCGCTTTCACTTTACTTCTTAAAATCATATTTTCTTCTTTAATACATTTTCTGGGATTTTTCAGAATTTATCAAAATCCGACCGACCCGGTGTGGACCGGTATCGGCGGCTGACTTCCGGATTTTTAATTTGAAAACGGGATTTTATTTGGAAAACCGATTTCATATTATTCCTCAGGATGACGTTTTCTACCTCCGGGTATTTTTGGGGATTATTCTGGAACAGTCGATTTTCGCGGCCATATTATAATATTATTATTTCAAAACTTATCCTTTCTCCTCTTTCTTCCCTTTCTTTTCTCCCACCAACTCCTCCACGTGGAGACACACCCCCTCACCTACCCCCCCATCTCCCATCACATCAATCCCATCTCCATCACTTCCTTTTCCTTTTTCTTTTTCCTTTATTTTTCTTTCTCCTTTCTTTTTTCTTTTTCTTCTTCCCTCCTCATTTCTTTCTTTCTCTTCTTCTCCTTGGGATGACCAGCGCCCACGCTAGACCACCGGCGCCACCACCGCCGGCGAGGGAGGCCCCAACTCCGGCGAGCCTCCCCCTCTCCCTCTTCTCTTCTCTTTCCCTAATTTTCCTTCTCCCCCTCTTCACCCTCTCTCTTCCTCACTGTTGGGGTGGCCGACGGCCACCCCTGGCCTGCGCCGGCGACCGAGGGCCGGCGGGCCCCCGGCGATCTCCCTCTGCCCTCTGGCCGCACTGATGCGGCCAGAGTTGGGCCCGGCCAGGGCAACAGGCCCTGGCCGTGGCTTGTTGGAGGGAGGGGGCTGCTGCCCCCTCCCTATTTCTCCCCTGGGGTGGCCACCGGCCACCCCAGCTCTGGTGGCCGCCGGCGATCCGCCGGCGGCCGGCGAATTCATCCGGCCAGGGGGCTTCCAGCCCCCTGTGCCGAGTGGTGTGGGAGGGGGGCTGCTGCCCCCCTGCTCCCTGTTTTCTCTCTCCCTGGATCTTTCTCTCTCTCTCTCTCTCCAAGACTTTCTCTCTCCTCTCTCTTCTCTCTCTCCTCCTATTACAAGCTTTCTCTCTCACTCTCTCTCCTGTCTTCTCTCTCTCTTCCTAGTTCCTCTTCCTGTTCGTCTTCTCCATTTGGAAATTGACTCTTTCAGGGCCGGCCCCTCCTTTTGGATTGGGGCCGTGCTCTTCTTCGTCGGCAAGACTCAAGAGCCGGCCACTCCTTTTGGATTGTGGCCGCGTTCTTCTCCGTTGGCAAGACTTAGGGCCGGTACCCTCCTTTGGATTGGGGCCGAACTTCCCTTCGTCGGGCGCAGCAAGGAATCTTGTCGGCGAGTGATTTTCCTCGCCAAGACTTTCCTAACGCGGATCTCACCCCGCGTCTAGGCAATCCCTTAACGCGCTTCGCGCGTTTCTGTATTGACGCGACGCAGAACCCACGTCCGCGTCCGCGTTTCCCTCGCGTCCGCACTTGAACGCAGATCTCGCGTTTGAGGCATCTATGCGACGCGAATCCCGCGTCTGCTATCCCGCGTCTGCTATCCCGCGTCTGCTATTCTCGCGACGTGATCCCCACGTCTGTGATTCCCGCATCTGCTATTCTTGCGACGCGAACCCCGCGTCTGTGATTCCTGCGTTTGCTAATTCCGCGACGCGACCCCGCGTCTGCGTCCCCCGCGTCTCACTTTCCAAGCCGCGTCTCCCTATGTCCCTTTCTCTCTCTAGGTTCCTCTCTCTAACTCTTTCTCTCTCCTCTTCACTTTCTCTCTCCTCATAACTATATATTATTTTATGGCGCGTGCGCGAGTTCCATGGATTCCAGACTTTTCGGCTTTCCGGTGATTTAGGCGAGTGTTCTCGCTCTCGCCTCCATTTGGGATTCCCCGCTTTGTCGGGTCGATATGTATTTTACTTCATGTTTCCATGTATTTTGTATTGGGCTGAGTCCCTGTAATTGTGTATGGCCGAGTGCCTATATCTGGACATGTATTGCTCTGTGACGAATGCTTGTACTAGGGTAGTTTCCTTCTTGTACATATACCATGCCTGTGATGTATTGTACTGCCTTATACCATACTTGGCTTCCGGACCCTTCAACCTCCGGTCACTCACTATCTCGAAAGAGAGGTGATTGGGACCGGCAGGTCTCTCAGTTCAGCCTCCGGTCCCTCACTGTCTCGAAAGAGGCGTGATTGGGATCGTCAGGTTTCCCAGCTCCGCCTGGTGTGCATGCTTAGCGCTCAGTGCTTTATTCACTAAATTCGTTTAGGCGAGTTGCTGCTGGATTCTCCACTCGTATCTTAATCCGAGTGCCCCGGTAGCCTCGCAGAGCGTATTAGTGTCTAAACTCTGTTCGCCGCCTGTGCCTCCAGCTTGTTCAGCTCCGCCTGGTTATCATGATCAGCGTTCAGCACTTTACCACTAGATTCGTCTAGGCGGGTTGCTGCCGGATTTACCGCTCGTACTTCAGTCGAGTCGTCCCGGTAACCTCGCCAGACGCTCCAGTGTTAAATACTGTTTGCTGTCGGTACTTCCAGCTTGCTCAGCTCCGCTTGGTTGTGCTCAGCTACTATCCTACCACCGTGTCATTTCTTCATACCTGTCAATTCTGCATGTTACTATTTAACACATGTATATCACTTGACAACTGTTGTACTATCACCTGACACCTAACATGCTACTATTTGGCAAGACCCCTTGTTATGACATGGCTTGCCACCGGACTATATCAATCTCTTGACATGACTGGTTACCTGTCTAATATCATCATCCTGTCATGCTATCACTTGACACCCAGCATGATATACTTGACCTGTGATTATCACATTTACGGGAACCCTGTCTTGTTATCCTGTACTATGTACAGTGACCTGATATCCTGTATCATGATCAGTGACCTGTTATCCTGTATTATATACAGTGACCTGAACTCCTGAATTCCTGATCATGTCCTGCTCTTGTTATTCCCGTAAATTGATAATTAACCTAATAAATCATAAAAGGAACAACTTGCATCGGGTCGGGGGAAACATGCGGCTATCAATATGTGTTCGTGTTTACAGTGGTATTAGGCATGTTGTGCAACTAAAACTTCCGGTCTGACCTGTGGGCCTCCAGGCGACCGAGGGGAGTGCTGGCTCCCTCCTCCTGAATCATGATAAGGGCATACATAAGTCCCTCCTGTTAGCCTTGCGGCAGGTTCCGTCACCAAGCAACGGAACAATCCTGGGCCGTGGTCCCGGGTATGTACGGGACCCACTGTAAACATAGTTCGTTGATACCCCCGCTGGTTTCCAATAACAACCTTGCTTTACTCGGATATGGATCTATGTGTGCTGGGACGCTAATTCACATAGCTAGATATCAGGGTAAGACGAGTAATAATAAAGTGTCTAATAACCGGCTCTTTAAGTTGTAAGTAGAGGTATGTGGAATGGGACGCATACTGAAGCCTGCAGCTTAAACGGCTATGAATCTGTGATATGCCTTATCATATTTGCTTGTCCTGGATTTTACTTCGGATTTTCAGTTTTATGAGTATTATTATGTTAACTGCTCATGCTCTACTTTATCCCTTGTATCCACCTGCCTCCTGTTCATTATCTTATCATGCCCTGAGTGCAGTCGGGTTGTATGTGCTTAGATTATGGTGACATAAGATAAGGGTATATAGATGAGGGTTTCCTTGTTTGGATTATTCCTTCGACGTACTAGTCTTATGGAGCCGTGATCTGAAACCATACAATCAGATTTGCTCGTCCTCGGCTTTATTTGGTTTTATCTCTATTCATGTGCTTACCCTTGCTCGCCACTTGGCTTTTGCTTCACCACTCGCCTGGGGAGTTTCATCTGACTCCCCTGGATTCTCATGTCCAGGTCATGGAGCTTGGAGCTTATGGATTCTCCCAGTTGCTGATCAGAGTGGCGCAGCTGAAGCGTGGATCTCCAGCAGACCGTTCAGAGCTCTATCCTTCCAGGCCCCCTGTGTGCCTCTCGAGTTTCCTTTAGTAAACTCGTGAGTGCCCTTTTGTACTATTCATCCATGTACATCTGCTTGTAATCTCGCAATTGCGCATGTCAGTGATGTAATATTCATGTAATATTGGATCACCTCTGGTGATAACTTTGTAATTGTACTCATGTGTTGGAATGTATAATGCACCACTTGCTTCCGTACTCTGATTCTTGCCTGTACTGATGCTTAGCGTATATACGTGAGGGTATTTCTGACCTGCGTATATACGTTGCAGTAACGTCTCCGTACCCGCAGGATCGGGGCGTTACAGGTTGGTATCAGAGCCTAGGCTCTCACCTCCTCAGTACGTCCAGATGGCAAATTAATGGTAAAGAAATTTGCAACTGGAATGCATGAGTCTTGGTTATACAATCCAACTACAAGTACAAAGTTATCCATTCTCTCTTGATAATCTTTTCCTTGAATTCTGAAGTTCTCCCATCCTTTCATACTTCAATTTCTTGTTATTCTTGGACCAACTCGGACATGAAAAGATGGGGAAATCATAACGGTTCTGGTTCTTCCTAGGGTAACCCTAATGGAGAAAATTTGATTTGAGACTATTTCTGCAAGATATGATGAGACACGATCAAGTACAGACGAAGGTCCCGCACCAAGGATCATTGGTTGCACTCCGGGAACAGAAGCCAGGCGACATGTTGGATTTCAGGAAATTACAGCCGGTGTAACGCCCCGAATTCCACGGATACGGGGACGTCACTGCGACGTATAGGCGTAGATCCGAAATGCACCCACACATATACGCTAAGCAAAAGTACAACAAGAAATGATCAGAGTGCAACACAAAGCGTGGTATACGCACATATATGCCAACATAAAGTACAATACAAAGTCATCACTGAATATGATAAACATCACATAATACATGTGTCCTTCATCATACAAGTCCAAAAGTGAAAGGTACAGCAAAAGTACAAAAGAGCTCACGAGTAGGAGGGAGATCCCGTGAGTCTAAAGAGTCAGGCACAAGGAGCTGAAGCTAGGATGCCTGCTTGCTAAGGATGGCTCGATCTACGATGGACAACTCCACTCCGATCTAGCCTCGGAATCTGAATGTGCAAATCCAAGGGGTCAAGACATATAACAATAAATGAACTATAGCCAAGTGGCGAAGAGACATGAATGGGGTCAGAACACAAGCCTGGTATATAAGAACGGATATAGCATAATCGGGAAACAGGAAATACAAGTAAAACTGATTACAAGCAAAAGTGATCGTATATACTTAAGCCACTGTCCCATGAGACCAGTACCTCGAGGGAGTAATCCAAACAAGGAAACCCTCATCTATATACCCTTATCTCATGCCACAGTAATCCAAGCATATATAATCAGAGTTGCAAAATCATACGATGGTCCAGAACGGGAATACATAACAGATACAATAATAAATCCAAAACAGGAACGAGTAATAGTAAATACCGGAATCATCACTGGAATCACGGAAATCATAATAAGTATCACAAGCTGGGAACATAACTGGAAACGTGCCTGGAATATCAAGAATCATAACAATATCCATAACAGTATCAATTCTTATTATTATTACTCGTCTAACTCATATATCTCGGTATGTGTCTCGGTATCGATCCCAACTCACATACATCCATATATAAGAAAGTCGAGGGTCGTTATCGGAAGTAGATGGAGAACTGATAACACTTCTTATAGTAGTTTCCATACACCTGGAACGGTTTTGGAGGCCCAATGTCCCCCTAACAGTACTCAGGATGTGGGCCCAAAGTCCCACTAACAGTCATCTAGTGTGGGCCCGAGGTCCCACTAACAGTAATCTACCATATATCATCCACCTACTATAAGCAAGGTATCATTCCGGCATCCATCACTTCCACCCATACCCCATACAAGTTGTAGTTTATTAAGGATTATCAGTTTACGGGAAAGTGAACATGATAGTATTAGCCCTTCAGATTCAAGAGGTGGCCCCCATGGGTTTCAAGAGGTGGCCCCCACCGTGTGGTGTGGCACTTTGTTCCATGTGGCACTTTGTTCTGAGGGAGTGGATTCTAGAGGTGGCCCCCATGGGTTTCAAGAGGTGGCCCCCACCGTGTGGTGTGGCACTTTGTTCCATGTGGCACTTAGTTCCATAAAACAAGGCAGGGTTCCCGCAAATAAGATAATCATAAAGTCAAGTGTATCATGCTTGGTTTAAGGGATAGCATGACAAAGTGGTGATGTCTAACAAGCAATAAAACATAACAATAAATGTAGAATGGGCCGGGTCAATCATGACATAACAATCGGGTCTAACAAGGTGGTGGCATGCCAGTTGGTCAAGTGAGTACGTGTTAGGTGTCATGTGATATACATGTGTTAAAAGAAAATAAATAATTAACATAGCTATGTTAAGGTAAGGCAAATGGAAACATTGATCAACTTAGGGTTCAACGACCTCGAAGGGTCTGCCACACATGTTATGGAATAGTGAAGTAATAATATCACGGCAGTGCACAAGCATGGGAATGAAATAAGAAATTGCAATGGTCATACATAACTTGATAAGATGAGGTGACTAGGGTGATGTGACACGAGTAATAGGTCCTTAAGTACAAGGTACATCCACATGATCCAAGTACGAGATAAACGTGTCATGCAGCACAAGTATGAAGCATAAACAAGACTAAAATATCCTATATGTATCCGGGAAGGGTCAAAATCAGAAAGGAAAAGAATCAGAAATTCTGGTCCAGAATCAGGCTGTCGGTCGACCTCCGGTCGACTGCCGGTCGACTGGGGATTGAACTAACGGTCGACTCCCGGTCGACTGCCGGTCGACCGGGCAGATGCCGTGAGCTCCAGGTTTGGCCGGTCGACTGCCGGTCGACTGGTCCACATCAATTCCTAAGGTCGGTCGAGTCAGCGGTCGATTGCCGGTCGACCGCCAGCTCAAAGTTGTGCACGCTGTGCACATCGGTAGAGTGATCGGTCGACTGCCGGTCGACCGATCCTCTGGGATATGCTGCTGTTAGGGCAGAAAAAATCTGATTTTTGAGGGGTTCGATTTAATGGCCTAAAGGTAGGATTTTTATGTTATTAGGGGTCCTGATCTATCCATACAAGTACACTAGAACAGAGTTTAACCTTGGTGAGTAGAGATATCTACATGGAAAGGTTGGATCTAAGTTTTGATGCCCTAAAAATGGGATTTTTATGGTGCTAGCATACAAGAATTCACATCATAAGTAAATAGAGAGTATTCTAGGTCTTGGTGAGTAAGGGTACTCACATGGATGGGTTGTATTTGGAGCTTGATCCAAGATGAAGAAGAGGGGCTCCAATTCACAAGTTGTTGAAGCTTGAGGTGGAGGAGTTGATCTTGGAGTTGCCTTGGGGTTGGTGGTTGGAGATGAAGTCTTTGTGATGAAGCCCTAGATGAATCCTTGAAGTCTTGTGATGGATCCTTGAAGCTAGGGTTTGGGTTGAAGAAGAGGGGATTTTGGGAGAGCTTCTCTCTCTTGAGTTGGAGTGGAGGAAGAAGAAAATGATTGATTTGCAAATGAAAAGGATTATATAAGTTGGGGATTTTGTGAAGTGAGATGGAAATTGGATAGATGCAAGGGGCTTCCTTGCAAAAAGGGAGGTGAGGTGTCCCTAGAGTGGCCACTTGGCCGGCCATGAGAAGGAGAGAGAATGAGTGGGGTTAGGTGAATGGGTGAGTGGGAAATGAGGTGGCATGACAAGGTGGAAATTGGAATATGCAATTATTGAAAAATGCCCGAAATTCAAGTATCTCTGAATGATCTAAAAATTTTACCAAAAATCAAGAATAATATATAAAGACCAATCGTGAAATCCGTTTGAAGAAATACTGTATAGTTTTAAAATTAAAAATCCCGGAATCAGTGATTTACCGACTCCGAAAGAATTTCCATAAAATCATAAAATCCTCAGAAAAAGAATATAGATAGAAAATATGATCCCGAGAAATAAAGTCTAAAGAATCATCATGAAATTCCAAACAGTTTGAGAATTAAAAATCCGGGAATCGGTCAGCGGCACTGGCCGACACCGGTTTTGAAGAAATTCAAATTAATCCGAGAAAAATCCAGAAAATCACAGAAAATCTAATATATTGAAAAATAACATTTAAAACTGAAATCGGTCAATTCTACATGTCAGAAATACCAAATCGAAGAATATACTATGATCGGGCCCTCGGCTCAGACTAGGGCTGACTCCGAGTCCACGAATCCAAATCCAATATAAAATAATCGTATAGGAAATTCATGATACAGAATAAATACAGAAAACAATTCGAAAAATACGATCGAAAATTCGAACACGCAACTAAGTACGTATTCCAAGAACGGGGTATTACAATCTACCCACCTTACAAAAAATTGCGTCCTCGCAATTTCGTTAAGGGGTAAATTGAATACAAGAAGGACGAAGGCACGAATAAAGGCATCATAAAACCAAAACAGGGAGGAAGATAAATACAAGAAGGTCCAGAATTAACAATGATAGAATGACAATGGAAATAATATTAAGAAAGATAACCAACTCAAATACAAGATCTGGGGTAGTGGTTACCATGAAATCCTAAGGCTCCTGCTCCGGATACTGATCTTCCCACTCTGCTGCAACACCTGAAGCCTCTGCTGCCATGACGTGAACTTGGCCTCTACCCTGATCTGCTCTAGGCCTCATCCCTCTCTGCTGACGATCATACCGTTGGGGTGGAAATGGAGCTCTCCGGTCAACGGGCTCTGGGTTTCTCCTCAATGGCGGTGCTGGAAGTGCTGGGGCCGGATGTGCTGGTCTGACTGGTGCCGTATGCTCAAACTTCCTGTACCGGCAATCCCTTAGTGCATGACCTCTTGCCCCACATGCCAAACATAATCCATTGGCTACCCGACAATCTCTCTTGTAATGTCCGGGCCTGTGGCAGAAATTGCATGTGATCTGAGGAAGAGGGGTCTGGAATGGTCTCTTCATCATCGGGCCCTGGGTTGCCCTATCCTCATCCTCCTCATCCATCAACTCAAAAGGCCTCTTCTTGGCTTGGCTCTTCATCTGATTCTCCTTCTTCTTCTCCAGTCCACGCTCTACTTCTCGAGCTATGGTGAGAATCTCAGAATATGTCTTCAGCTGCTGGGGCACCAGGAATACCTGTAGGTCCATCTGCAGGCCCTGCTGAAATCTGCTTGCCCGCTTCTCTTCATCCGTCACCATGTACGGGGCAAAGCGGCTCAATCTGAGAAACTCCGCGGCATACTCATCCACGGACTTACTCCCCTGCCGAAGTCTGATGAATTGTTCTTCCATGTCCTTCTGAGCTGTGACAGGGAAGAATCTGCTGTAGAAACTCTTGGAGAAGGTGTCCCAAGTGACAGGCTTCTCCAATCTGACCTCTTCTGCTAGCCACCAAGTCCTGGCTATATCCTTCAATTGGATCTTGGCAACCTCCACTTGGTTTTCCTCTGGGACACGGGCTGCCTTCAACAAGTCCGATGTGTCCGTTAACCATTGCTCAACCTCCAAGGGTTTCTCTCCACCCGTGAATATGGCTGGCTGCAGCCTCCTGAAGTCTGATATGTTCCCCGGCCTCTGTCCCTTAGGTGCTGCTATCCCTTGCCGGAGAAGTTCGGTCTGCTGCTGTTGGTTCTCCACCTGCTGTTGCTGGTTTTCCACCACCATCTGGATAACCCTCAATACATCCACATTCTCTCCCGCTGCTCCATTCGATGCTGATCCGGAGTTGCTGCGACCCGATCTCCTCTCCATCGATACTAGGTATGGACAGACTGGGAGGAGCTGGAACATGGAATGGAAGGATTTCAGGATATGAAGGATGGAATCAAGAAGAACTAGATAAATCAAAAGGACTAGACAACTTTGTACATTGATGTTGGCATCCGCAAATTACTAGAATTTGCTACTTGTTTGTACTATAGAGGTAAGAGCCTAGGCTCTGATACCATCCTGTAACGCCCCGAATTCCACGGATACGGGGACGTCACTGCGACGTATAGGCGTAGGTCCGAAATGCACCCACACATATACGCTAAGCAAAAGTACAACAAGAAATGATCAGAGTGCAACACAAAGCGTGGTATACGCACATATATGCCAACATAAAGTACAATACAAAGTCATCACTGAATATGATAAACATCACATAATACATGTGTCCTTCATCATACAAGTCCAAAAGTGAAAGGTACAGCAAAAGTACAAAAGAGCTCACGAGTAGGAGGGAGATCCCGTGAGTCTAAAGAGTCAGGCACAAGGAGCTGAAGCTAGGATGCCTGCTTGCTAAGGATGGCTCGATCTACGATGGACAACTCCACTCCGATCTAGCCTCGGAATCTGAATGTGCAAATCCAAGGGGTCAAGACATATAACAATAAATGAACTATAGCCAAGTGGCGAAGAGACATGAATGGGGTCAGAACACAAGCCTGGTATATAAGAACGGATATAGCATAATCGGGAAACAGGAAATACAAGTAAAACTGATTACAAGCAAAAGTGATCGTATATACTTAAGCCACTGTCCCATGAGACCAGTACCTCGAGGGAGTAATCCAAACAAGGAAACCCTCATCTATATACCCTTATCTCATGCCACAGTAATCCAAGCATATATAATCAGAGTTGCAAAATCATACGATGGTCCAGAACGGGAATACATAACAGATACAATAATAAATCCAAAACAGGAACGAGTAATAGTAAATACCGGAATCATCACTGGAATCACGGAAATCATAATAAGTATCACAAACTGGGAACATAACTGGAAACGTGCCTGGAATATCAAGAATCATAACAATATCCATAACAGTATCAATTCTTATTATTATTACTCGTCTAACTCATATATCTCGGTATGTGTCTCGGTATCGATCCCAACTCACATACATCCATATATAAGAAAGTCGAGGGTCGTTATCGGAAGTAGATGGAGAACTGATAACACTTCTTATAGTAGTTTCCATACACCTGGAACCGGTTTTGGAGGCCCAATGTCCCCCTAACAGTACTCAGGATGTGGGCCCAAAGTCCCACTAACAGTCATCTAGTGTGGGCCCGAGGTCCCACTAACAGTAATCTACCATATATCATCCACCTACTATAAGCAAGGTATCATTCCGGCATCCATCACTTCCACCCATACCCCATACAAGTTGTAGTTTATTAAGGATTATCAGTTTACGGGAAAGTGAACATGACAGTATTAGCCCTTCAGATTCAAGAGGTGGCCCCCATGGGTTTCAAGAGGTGGCCCCCACCGTGTGGTGTGGCACTTTGTTCCATGTGGCACTTTGTTCTGAGGGAGTGGATTCTAGAGGTGGCCCCCATGGGTTTCAAGAGGTGGCCCCCACCGTGTGGTGTGGCACTTTGTTCCATGTGGCACTTAGTTCCATAAAACAAGGCAGGGTTCCCGCAAATAAGATAATCATAAAGTCAAGTGTATCATGCTTGGTTTAAGGGATAGCATGACAAAGTGGTGATGTCTAACAAGCAATAAAACATAACAATAAATGTAGAATGGGCCGGGTCAATCATGACATAACAATCGGGTCTAACAAGGTGGTGGCATGCCAGTTGGTCAAGTGAGTACGTGTTAGGTGTCATGTGATATACATGTGTTAAAAGAAAATAAATAATTAACATAGCTATGTTAAGGTAAGGCAAATGGAAACATTGATCAACTTAGGGTTCAACGACCTCGAAGGGTCTGCCACACATGTTATGGAATAGTGAAGTAATAATATCACGGCAGTGCACAAGCATGGGAATGAAATAAGAAATTGCAATGGTCATACATAACTTGATAAGATGAGGTGACTAGGGTGATGTGACACGAGTAATAGGTCCTTAAGTACAAGGTACATCCACATGATCCAAGTACGAGATAAACGTGTCATGCAGCACAAGTATGAAGCATAAACAAGACTAAAATATCCTATATGTATCCGGGAAGGGTCAAAATCAGAAAGGAAAAGAATCAGAAATTCTGGTCCAGAATCAGGCTGTCGGTCGACCTCCGGTCGACTGCCGGTCGACTGGGGATTGAACTAACGGTCGACTCCCGGTCGACTGCCGGTCGACCGGGCAGATGCCGTGAGCTCCAGGTTTGGCCGGTCGACTGCCGGTCGACTGGTCCACATCAATTCCTAAGGCCGGTCGAGTCAGCGGTCGATTGCCGGTCGACCGCCAGCTCAAAGTTGTGCACGCTGTGCACATCGGTAGAGTGATCGGTCGACTGCCGGTTGACCGATCCTCTGGGATATGCTGCTGTTAGGGCAGAAAAAATCTGATTTTTGAGGGGTTCGATTTAATGGCCTAAAGGTAGGATTTTTATGTTATTAGGGGTCCTGATCTATCCATACAAGTACACTAGAACAGAGTTTAACCTTGGTGAGTAGAGATATCTACATGGAAAGGTTGGATCTAAGTTTTGATGCCCTAAAAATGGGATTTTTATGGTGCTAGCATACAAGAATTCACATCATAAGTAAATAGAGAGTATTCTAGGTCTTGGTGAGTAAGGGTACTCACATGGATGGGTTGTATTTGGAGCTTGATCCAAGATGAAGAAGAGGGGCTCCAATTCACAAGTTGTTGAAGCTTGAGGTGGAGGAGTTGATCTTGGAGTTGCCTTGGGGTTGGTGGTTGGAGATGAAGTCTTTGTGATGAAGCCCTAGATGAATCCTTGAAGTCTTGTGATGGATCCTTGAAGCTAGGGTTTGGGTTGAAGAAGAGGGGATTTTGGGAGAGCTTCTCTCTCTTGAGTTGGAGTGGAGGAAGAAGAAAATGATTGATTTGCAAATGAAAAGGATTATATAAGTTGGGGATTTTGTGAAGTGAGATGGAAATTGGATAGATGCAAGGGGCTTCCTTGCAAAAAGGGAGGTGAGGTGTCCCTAGAGTGGCCACTTGGCCGGCCATGAGAAGGAGAGAGAATGAGTGGGGTTAGGTGAATGGGTGAGTGGGAAATGAGGTGGCATGACAAGGTGGAAATTGGAATATGCAATTATTGAAAAATGCCCGAAATTCAAGTATCTCTGAATGATCTGAAAATTTTACCAAAAATCAAGAATAATATATAAAGACCAATCGTGAAATCCGTTTGAAGAAATACTGTATAGTTTTAAAATTAAAAATCCCGGAATCAGTGATTTACCGACTCCGAAAGAATTTCCATAAAATCATAAAATCCTCAGAAAAAGAATATAGATAGAAAATATGATCCCGAGAAATAAAGTCTAAAGAATCATCATGAAATTCCAAACAGTTTGAGAATTAAAAATCCGGGAATCGGTCAGCGGCACTGGCCGACACCGGTTTTGAAGAAATTCAAATTAATCCGAGAAAAATCCAGAAAATCACAGAAAATCTAATATATTGAAAAATAACATTTAAAACTGAAATCGGTCAATTCTACATGTCA
Source organism: Agave tequilana (assembly GCA_038442645.1). Classification (NCBI taxonomy): domain Eukaryota; kingdom Viridiplantae; phylum Streptophyta; class Magnoliopsida; order Asparagales; family Asparagaceae; genus Agave; species Agave tequilana. The sequence continues at coordinate 59,319 of JAVJIF010009577.1, forward strand.
GAAATACCAAATCGAAGAATATACTATGATCGGGCCCTCGGCTCAGACTAGGGCTGACTCCGAGTCCACGAATCCAAATCCAATATAAAATAATCGTATAGGAAATTCATGATACAGAATAAATACAGAAAACAATTCGAAAAATACGATCGAAAATTCGAACACGCAACTAAGTACGTATTCCAAGAACGGGGTATTACAGCCGGCAATCTTTTCAAGCATGGAGAAGCCCTGGATGCATATCAGTGGTCAGTAAACCTGATGGTCTTCTAAGTCAACTTGGGTCCCTGACGAGAACTAGGTGAAAATGATCAAAATACAGTTAGAAGATGTAGCCTGGATGTAGTAGTTGGCGGAAGCAGCGAGACTGGGAAAGCCCAACACTTGGGACTAGTCCTCGAAGGATTTCTATAGGAAGAATGATTTATCAAATTGCGGTAGGGGGATTGGATTGTAAATAAGTACACTGCAAAATCCTAAGGTATAGTCGGTCGGTGTTTTACATGGTGGCCGATAAGGAGAACCGAGCAAGCAATATCTTAAGTGAGAAATGAAGATGAAGAGCAGGATGTTTCTTATCCCCAAGCAGCCCAAGGAGTATTCTCAAGTTCTTCAGTCATCATCCGGGAAGTGGAATGGACCCAGAGGAGAAAGATTAGGATGTTAGTTGAAAGGTGACGGTCTGTTCAAGGAAGCAGAGAACATTACACCGATCAGATCAACCCATCCAGTATCACCGTCGTGAGGGAATCTAGGACCTACTGTCAGAATAACCTCGCTTCATCCCCAGCATCCAGCATGGAGTCGTATACAAAGGAGACTAAGAGTTAGGGCACATGGTGAAGGGAAGCAAACATATGATCTGACTGAAGGGGAAGTCAGGATGCTCAAGATGATGGAGTAAGAACAGAAAGGGTGTTCGATATCTGAAGGAGGAATCCTTGAAGTACTGACCGTAATTATTATCCCCATTTTAATATGTCCCGGAGTTGGTAAATTCTCTATATCATATCCTCCTCATTGTCCTATCACCTTCAATCCTGGTCCGTCCTATTTTTCTCCTTATTTCGTGATTCCTATCTCTTCTATTTTGCTATTCTGGTTTGTTATAATCTTTGTAATCCTTATGCCAACTTAAGATATGTGTTGACTAGTGAGGTGACAGCAGGGCAGATATGGTTCGTTCTCATTATGTTCTGGCATTCCTTGACTCTGGTATATCACACTATCTTATATTGGGCAGATCTTCGGTCTTGCGTTGTATTCTTATAATTATGGATACATCATGGGAGGCTAGTGCATCAAGCAGAGTAGTCGTCACTTATATAGGCAAATAGATTGCATCATTTCATGAGGAGTGTCAGTATATAACAGTAATTCAGAATCAGGACTTCTGGCAGACAGAGTTATGGTATTTTCTATTTTTATTTCTCTAATAGCGATCATGATTTCTTGGACTATGTTCATGGAACTCGGGTATTCTCAGAGCTAATCTGCAGTCAAGTTACTATTTAGAAGACAGAATTCGAGACTCGTTTCTATTCTTGTGATTTCTTGATCATATTCTCAGAGCAATAACTCCTGGCAGTTTTATTGATTTGATGGACCAAAGGCTCCGCTAGCCTCGCTAAGCGAGGGTCGTGTTCTAGTCATCCGTGAACCTAACCAGGTGTGAGTTTCGCTGCACCCTGATGCTTAGCATTTAGTGTTGTGTTACGCGCTGACTTCGCCGCGTGAGCTTCGCCAAGTGCGAACCTCGCAGGGCGTTAGCTTCGCTGCACCCTAATGCTTAACACCTGAGCTGTGTTACGCGATAGCCTCACCTAGGCTTGCTTTGTCCGTGGCTAGTTCCTTCAGTGCTTAGCACTCTAGCCCGTTCCTCGGATTTCTTCTGCCTAGCGTGCTTTCATGGACCCGCGGAACAAGGTTTTATCGCTGTATCTGAGCTATCGCCATGATCCTTGTCAATGACCCATTCCACCAATCTTGCAGGACTCAGATTATCTTCTACATGTTCTATCTGCAATCGGGTTATCATTCAGAAGTCAATATTCAGAATTCTCCATGGTTATTCTATATTCTTGGCTATGTCTTTTAAAGTTAGTAAGGCCAGTATACAGAAATTCTAAATTATTGGCCTTCTTGAATTATATTCAGTATTACCAGGATTTTCTTTACCATGGGTATTCTGGTCTATTCTCGGAGGATTGGTATGTATGCAGCACGTCAGCGATTCTACTGCAGAAGGACAACATCTCGCCATGTAGGGTTTTATTATATTATGAATTTCAGCACTATGGAATTCTATGGATTTCATCAGCCTTGGTTCACAGTTGATTGAAGTATTATTGATTATCTCAGCTCACTCTATATTATTCAGAATGGGGTTCTGACAGCGTACTTGCATAAGCAGACATTGAGTCAGTATTATTATGGCACGTCAGAGGATGTATATATACGGCAGAAGTGCAGAGATGTCTCAGTCTTGAGTTAGCCGTTCAGTCGATCTGGGAGAACAACTCATAGTTATTCATATCTTGATTGGCATAATCCTCATTCCTACCTTTTTGTGTTCATTTCACCCCTTATCGAAATTGCGAGGACGCAATTTTTTGTAAGGTGGATGGAATGTAACACCCCGCTCCCGGAATACGTACTTAGTTGCGTATTCAGATTTTTCGATCGTATTTTTCAATTTACTTCTTGTATTTGTTTTGTATTATGAATTATTCATATGAACGTTTTGTCTTGGATTTGGATTCGTGGACTCGGAGTCAGCCCTAGTCTGAACCGAGGGCCCGATCCTAGAGAATTACTCGATTTGGTCTTTCTACTATTCCGATTTGACCGATTTCAGTTTTGAACATCGTTTTCCAATATTTTAGATTTTCTATGATTTTCTGGAAATTTCCTGAATTAAGTTGTAAATCTTCAAAACCGGTGTCGACCAGTACCGCTGACCGATTCCCGGATTTTTAATTTACAAACTAATTAGAATTACTAAAAGTGTCTTTAGACATTATTTCTCAAAATCATATTTCCTACCTAAATACCTTTTTCTGAGGATTTTACGAATTTATGAAAATCCACCGGATTCGGTATCGGCCAGTATCGCTGGTTGATTCCAGGATTTTTAGTTTACGATCAGGATTGAATTTCTAAAATCCGCTTTCACTTTACTTCTTAAAATCATATTTTCTTCTTTAATACATTTTCTGGGATTTTTCAGAATTTATCAAAATCTGACCGACCCGGTGTGGACCGGTATCGGCGGCTGACTTCCGAATTTTTAATTTGAAAACGGGATTTTATTTTGGAAAACCGATTTCATATTATTCCTCAGGATGACGTTTTCTACCTCCGGTATTTTGGGGATTATTCTGGAACAGTCGATTTTCGCGGCCATATTATAATATTATTATTTTCAAAACTTATCCTTTCTCCTCTTTCTTCCCTTTCTTTTCTCCCACCAACTCCTCCACGTGGGAGACACACCCCCTCACCTACCCCCATCTCCCATCACATCAATCCCATCTCCATCACTTCCTTTTCGTTTTTCTTTTTCCTTTATTTTTCTTTCTCCTTTCTTTTTCTTTCTTTTTCTTCTTCCCTCCTCATTTCTTTCTTTCTCTTCTTCTCCTTGGGATGACCAGCGCCCACGCTAGACCACCGGCGCCACCACCGCCGGCGAGGGAGGCCCCAACTCCGGCGAGCCTCCCCCTCTCCCTCTTCTCTTTCTCTTTCCCTAATTTTCCTTCTCCCCCTCTTCACCCTCTCTCTTCCTCACTGTTGGGGTGGCCGACGGCCACCCCTGGCCTGCGCCGGCGACCGAGGGCCGGCGGGCCCCCGGCGATCTCCCTCTGCCCTCTGGCCGCACTGATGCGGCCAGAGTTGGGCCCGGCCAGGGCAACAGGCCCTGGCCGTGGCTTGTTGGAGGGAGGGGGCTGCTGCCCCCTCCCTATTTCTCCCCTGGGGTGGCCACCGGCCACCCCAGCTCTGGTGGCCGCCGGCGATCCGCCGGCGGCCGGCGAATTCATCCGGCCAGGGGGCTTCCAGCCCCCTGTGCCGAGTGGTGTGGGAGGGGGGCTGCTGCCCCCCTGCTCCCTGTTTTCTCTCTCCCTGGATCTTTCTCTCTCTCTCTCCAAGACTTTCTCTCTCCTCTCTCTTCTCTCTCTCCTCCTATTACAAGCTTTCTCTCTCACTCTCTCTCCTGTCTTCTCTCTCTCTTCCTAGTTCCTCTTCCTGTTCGTCTTCTCCATTTGGAAAGTGACTCTTTCAGGGCCGGCCCCTCCTTTTGGATTGGGACCGTGCTCTTCTTTGTCGGCAAGACTCAAGAGCCGGCCACTCCTTTTGGATTGTGGCCGCGTTCTTCTCCGTTGGCAAGACTTAGGGCCGGTACCCTCCTTTTGGATTGGGGTCGAACTTCCCTTCGTCGGGCGCAGCAAGGAATCTTGTCGGCGAGTGATTTTCCTCGCCAAGACTTTCCTAACGCGGATCTCACCCCGCGTCTAGGCAATCCCTTAACGCGCTTCGCGCGTTTCTGTATTGACGCGACGCAGAACCCACGTCCGCGTCCGCGTTTCCCTCGCGTCCGCACTTGAACGCAGATCTCGCGTTTGAGGCATCTATGCGACGCGAATCCCGCGTCTGCTATCCCGCGTCTGCTATTCTCGCGACGTGATCCCCACGTCTGTGATTCCCGCATCTGCTATTCTTGCGACGCGAACCCCGCGTCTGTGATTCCTGCGTTTGCTAATTCCGCGACGCGACCCCCGCGTCTGCGTCCCCCGCGTCTCACTTTCCAAGCCGCGTCTCCCTGTGTCCCTTTCTCTCTCTAGGTTCCTCTCTCTAACTCTTTCTCTCTCCTCTTCACTTTCTCTCTCCTCATAACTATATATTATTTTATGGCGCGTGCGCGAGTTCCATGGATTCCAGACTTTTCGGCTTTCCGGTGATTTAGGCGAGTGTTCTCGCTCTCGCCTCCATTTGGGATTCCCCGCTTTGTCGGGTCGATATGTATTTTACTTCATGTTTTCATGTATTTTGTATTGGGCTGAGTCCCTGTAATTGTGTATGGCCGAGTGCCTATATCTGGACATGTATTGCTCTGTGACGAATGCTTGTACTAGGGTAGTTTCCTTCTTGTACATATACCATGCCTGTGATGTATTGTACTGCCTTATACCATACTTGGCTTCCGGACCCTTCAACCTCCGGTCACTCACTATCTCGAAAGAGAGGTGATTGGGACCGGCAGGTCTCTCAGTTCAGCCTCCGGTCCCTCACTGTCTCGAAAGAGGCGTGATTGGGATCGTCAGGTTTCCCAGCTCCGCCTGGTGTGCATGCTTAGCGCTCAGTGCTTTATTCACTAAATTCGTTTAGGCGAGTTGCTGCTGGATTCTCCACTCGTATCTTAATCCGAGTGCCCCGGTAGCCTCGCAGAGCGTATTAGTGTCTAAACTCTGTTCGCCGCCTGTGCCTCCAGCTTGTTCAGCTCCGCCTGGTTATCATGATCAGCGTTCAGCACTTTACCACTAGATTCGTCTAGGCGGGTTGCTGCCGAATTTACCGCTCGTACTTCAGTCGAGTCGTCCCGGTAACCTCGCCAGACGCTCCAGTGTTAAATACTGTTTGCTGTCGGTACTTCCAGCTTGCTCAGCTCCGCTTGGTTGTGCTCAGCTACTATCCTACCACCGTGTCATTTCTTCATACCTGTCAATTCTGCATGTTACTATTTAACACATGTATATCACTTGACAACTGTTGTACTATCACCTGACACCTGACATGCTACTATTTGGCAAGACCCCTTGTTATGACATGGCTTGCCACCGGACTATATCAATCTCTTGACATGACTGGTTACCTGTCTAATATCATCATCCTGTCATGCTATCACTTGACACCCAGCATGATATACTTGACCTGTGATTATCACATTTACGGGAACCCTGTCTTGTTATCCTGTACTATGTACAGTGACCTGATATCCTGTATCATGATCAGTGACCTGTTATCCTGTATTATATACAGTGACCTGAACTCCTGAATTCCTGATCATGTCCTGCTCTTGTTATTCCCGTAAATTGATAATTAACCTAATAAATCATAAAAGGAACAACTTGCATCGGGTCGGGGGAAACATGCGGCTATCAATATGTGTTCGTATTTACAGTGGTATTAGGCATGTTGTGCAACTAAAACTTCCGGTCTGACCTGTGGGCCTCCAGGCGACCGAGGGGAGTGCTGGCTCCCTCCTCCTGAATCATGATAAGGGCATACATAAGTCCCTCCTGTTAGCCTTGCGGCAGGTTCCGTCACCAAGCAACGGAACAATCCTGGGCCGTGGTCCCGGGTATGTACGGGACCCACTGTAAACATAGTTCGTTGATACCCCCGCTGGTTTCCAATAACAACCTTGCTTTACTCGGATATGGATCTATGTGTGCTGGGACGCTAGTTCACATAGCTAGATATCAGGGTAAGACGAGTAATAATAAAGTGTCTAATAACCGGCTCTTTAAGTTGTAAGTAGAGGTATGTGGAATGGGACGCATACTGAAGCCTGCAGCTTAAACGGCTATGAATCTGTGATATGCCTTATCATATTTGCTTGTCCTGGATTTTACTTCGGATTTTCGGTTTTATGAGTATTATTATGTTAACTGCTCATGCTCTACTTTATCCCTTGTATCCACCTGCCTCCTGTTCATTATCTTATCATGCCCTGAGTGCAGTCGGGTTGTATGTGCTTAGATTATGGTGACATAAGATAAGGGTATATAGATGAGGGTTTCCTTGTTTGGATTATTCCTTCGACGTACTAGTCTTATGGAGCCGTGATCTGAAACCATACAATCAGATTTGCTCGTCCTCGGCTTTATTTGGTTTTATCTCTATTCATGTGCTTACCCTTGCTCGCCACTTGGCTTTTGCTTCACCACTCGCCTGGGGAGTTTCATCTGACTCCCCTGGATTCTCATGTCCAGGTCATGGAGCTTGGAGCTTATGGATTCTCCCAGTTGCTGATCAGAGTGGCGCAGCTGAAGCGTGGATCTCCAGCAGACCGTTCAGAGCTCTATCCTTCCAGGCCCCCTGTGTGCCTCTCGAGTTTCCTTTAGTAAACTCGTGAGTGCCCTTTTGTACTATTCATCCATGTACATCTGCTTGTAATCTCGCAATTGCGCATGTCAGTGATGTAATATTCATGTAATATTGGATCACCTCTGGTGATAACTTTGTAATTGTACTCATGTGTTGGAATGTATAATGCACCACTTGCTTCCGTACTCTGATTCTTGCCTGTACTGATGCTTAGCGTATATACGTGAGGGTATTTCTGACCTGCGTATATACGTTGCAGTAACGTCTCCGTACCCGCAGGATCGGGGCGTTACACTTGTACAAACTCCATATGACTCATGTGTGCCTCATTTAGAGCCTTGTCTAGAACAAGAGCCTTGATGGAACATGGAGATGGATCACCAAACATGTGCTACTTGTATAGTAAGAACAACTTCTTTACTTCAAGCTAATTTGTTGTTATGTCTTGAATGTTCAAATGAATGTTGATTCTTCTAACTTAGCATTCCTTGAGTACCAATTCTAGAGTTCATCATTGATAATCTATCTAGAGAGCCAATGAATCAATATGAGCTTCAAGCTAAGAACTAAAGGAACACTCATCTTCAAAACGGTAAAGTACTTTGAACAAACAAGCAAGTCATACCTATTGCCAATGAATCAACATGAGGCAATCAAGCATCATCATTGAGTTTAGTAAGTTAGCGAAGTAAAGTTAGCTAGCCATGTACTTTCTCATCTAAAGTTTTCCAACATCTTCTTTACTAGCTTCTTTTCTCTTAGCAATACACTTTACTAAAGTTCTTTTGATTTCTTTTCCATCATGCACAAATCAACCACTTCTTCTATTTTCTTTTCCATGTCTCTTGCATTTGTGTAAATAACAAAGAAGAATCTTCGTTTTCATTTCTTCACTCCAAACCGTAAAACTTCCAACGTGAGCTCTCCTCGAGGATCGACCCGGTATAGCCATTGCTATAGCGGAGATTGGAAAGGATATATTAACCATCTCAAATACATTGTGAAGTGACAAAGCACCGAGGTTAACTCTAAACCTTTCTTCTTTCATTGAATACTTGTGTAATAACTTCACACTATCTTTTCCCTAATCAGGGTCCATACTAAACATTGGTGTCTCAACAACTAATCATGTAAAGCATAAGTTTAATAAACATGGTGAATATCATACTAATCATGAAACAATAAAACAAAACGAAAAACATAAACATCATAAACATCCAAATGGTCATAATGCATATGTATGTGCATTAGATCAAGGGCATACATGTTAGTTTAAATAAGGTGAGAACACTAAATATAGATCCATATAAGACATGGGTGCTCAAGTAACTAAACATGTATAACACTATTCTAATGAGCATGGCATAAGCATAATGAACAATAAACCATGGCATGCTATAAATAGATGAACATGAAAAGCATGCAAATAAAAATGGGAGTTAGAGAATGATACCAAAACCGATGAAGGTGCATCTCTAGTTCTCCAAACCAACGGTGGTCCTCCCACCAAATTTACTTGAGAGTGAAGCATCCAAATGGTTCTCTATTAGGCTTAGAACGCATCCACCTCAAGGCACCAATACTCTCACGTGATGCGAGAGCTCCCACATACATCAAAAGTCAAGGAGGTGGTTCTTGGTACCCATTTTCTTTTGGGTCCACGGGGGTTAGTATCTTTTCTAACCCAAACAAGATTAGTTGCTAAATTTTCATGATAAACACGATCATAACAAAATCTAGCAAGGTGACCTTTTCGGCCACAATGTGTACATGTGTACACATGAGCATACGTGTGATGGTGGTGACCATGGGAAGCACGTGTATGCCGTGTAGGGTGTGCATGCAAAGATGGACCTTGTTTCTTGCGAACCAAGGTTTCCAAACGTGAATGATTCAATGTGCATTGGCTCAAAGTGGAGCCCAAACATTCAACACTCATCTTCAAAACATTTATATCATTTTCAATGGTGGAAGATAAAGTGGAGCATGCAATAGGTGTGCAAGAAGAAGAAGAAGCTATACTAGCATGGCACACATGAATATCAATCTCATTTTGCAAAGATTCATTTTTCTTCAAAACCAAATCCAATTCTTTTGTAATTGAATCAATTTTATTTTTCAAAACAAGGTTATCTTTTAAAACAAAATCCAATTTAGAAGATAAAACCTCATTGTTTTTCACAACATCATTACAATCAATTTTGTTTTTCAAAATATCAATCTCATTAAGGGCAAGGTCTAGTTGAGATCTTAGTGAGTCACGTTCACTAGTGATCTCTTCCTTCTCTTGCAAAACCGATTCAAAATTAGAACACAAATCCTTTAATTCATTTTTCAAAACAAGGTTGTCCTCTTTCAAAAGATTGTGTTTTTTCAATAAATTCTCAAGCTTTTGAGCAAGTTCCAAATTTAAAGTTTGAACTTCAAAACAACCATGGCAATAGGAACTAGGGCTATCATCTAATTGAGTGTCCGATTGTACCTCAAGGGAGTTTTTCCCTTGGACCATGAGGCAACGCTCTTCGAACTTTTCTCTCTTAGATCTCCTCATCTTATTGATAATCCTTGGAAGCTCGGGAGACGTCAATAAGCTCCAAACTGTAAAAGCCGAGTCATATCGGTCAAACACCGGTAAAAGATGTTCACTAAGAGATGCTCTAAGTGTTCTAAGTGCTAATGCATTTGCCTTCTTATGCTTGCTACTATTGGGGAATGATTCCATAGTGGAGGCTTGATAAACTAGATGTCCTAGTCTTTTCAAATGGCTACTCATATTGACCTTCCAAACATCAAGTCTAATATGGTCAAACATAGGAGGGCTATCCATGAGAGCAAACTAAATGAGTGCAAATGAACAATGCAAATGAAGATTAGCAAACCAAGATCTCACTCCTAGGTGGTTAAACCTAAATATCAGGAGCGCTAGCTCTGATACCAAATGAAAGATCACCTAGAGGGGGGGGTGAATAGGTGATTATGCTAATCTAGTCAACTCAATGCGAAATTTAAAAACTAAATGCAATACACTCAAGTGCAATCAACAAATGATGCACACACAACCAATCCAAGCAATTATGAATGCACAATATGAATATTTGCAAGGCACAAAGTAAAGAGAGAGATAGAGAGAGTCAATGGATCAAGCGCAAATAACAAGATGTGTTTCGAGGTTCGAGCACCCAGCTCTACATCCCCGCCTTCGACACACGAAGGATTTCCAATCCACTAGCTAGTCCACCTAGGACTCTCACAAGGAGTACCCAACTCCTCTCTTTACAACAAGAACCTCTTCCTTGAGGCAAGCTCCAATCCAACAAACAATCACCTCACAACCCGAGGGATTAGCACAAAGCAAACACAAGGATCACCTCACAACTTGAGGGATATAACCCAAGGCACAAAGCCAAACAAAGATTGGGTTTTTTAACTTGGTGGTCTAAACAACAACCACAAACAATTTCTTTCTCTCACACAAAGATCCTATAGAAGAGATAGTAGATTTTTTCTCAAGTGTGGAGAAAACCAAGGGATTTGAAACCAGCAACTCAAAGAAAATCTTGGGAAAAAATAGAAATGAAGATAGTGAAGTTCAAACAAAAGCTTTTCCCAAAATCCCTTTTCTTTGGTTTTTCAAACCCTAATAAAAACACCAAAAAGATTGTTCAATTTGAATCCAAAACCTCTTTTAATTGCTGTGAAAATACTAGAGAGTAAGCAAAAATTCGCACAAAAAATCTTAGAGAAAAACTCTTGCAAATGGGGTATTTATAGGCAAATCTGGAAACTAGCCGTTGGCAGCAGTTTTTGCCAAAATAACCCTGCCGGTCGACCGGTCCGGTCGACCGCCCAACGGTCAATTTTTGCCCGTTGGCAGCTACCGGTAGACCGCCCCGGTCGACCCAAACAAACAGAGAGCTCTGCTCTCTGACCCGGTCGACCCGGACGGTCGACCGTCCAAAGTCTGCCAAACGTGCACAATTCTGTGCACGTCGGTCGACCGACCCGGTCGACCGACTTCAGCCAAGTCGACTTGGTCAGAAGACTAGTCGACTGGTGAAGCCTGGATCAGAAAACTGAGTTAAAAACATGTTTAAATTTTTTTTTTCTTTTCTAAAAATCACCAAAAATAGTTTTATCATTTTGCATTGATATAAAACATGTGGTAAAAAGTTTAGCTTAAATATCAATCAATATGAACTATATTTGTGTCTAATCATTTTTACCAAAAACCAAAAACTGTATTTTCTAAAACTTGGATTTTGAATAGAAAATACGTTTTGTCCAAAACTCTTCCAAATACAAAAACATGATATTTAAACACTTTGAAGCATGATGCATATGGATAGAAATCCAATATACATGAAACATATATATATCATAGTTTTTGTCATTAATTCCAAAATATGTTTTGTCAAAAATACCAAAACATAAAACACATGAATAAGTGAGTCAAAACTAAGTTTGTCTAGGAAATTAAAGCATGCATGTATATAGAACAAATCATATATACATTAAACTATGTAAACTTGTTTTGATCTATCTATTCATGAAACCAAGATCGGTTAAACATAAAACCGAAAAACCGAAAACCAATATTCAAAACATGAAACGTGTGTGTGTGAACTTGAGCATTATCATACTATTCTAATCTTTATAATTTAGATCTAAACACAAAACTAAACTAAACTATGGTACCGAAGTCTTCTTGTAGCGCGCAATCTCCAAGCCGACTCGATCCAAAACTCCTTGATCCATCGAGCAAGTGCTATATGTGATCTTTGACGCTCGGGCTCTTGAATCAACATGTGAAAGATGTGTGGAAGCTTTCACCAACTAATAACTTGATTAATGATCTGAAACTAAAATCACAAGATTATTAGTACACATAACTACATGAGTTAATCATCATCAAAACTAGAGTGGAAGGCCTTTGGGCCAACACTATTGGCCTTTGCAGTTGTAGAAGGGGAATAGAATCATCCTGGTGATGGTTCATATCTCGTATTTATGAATTAATTCTCACTGTACATCAAAATAAGAAAATCACTTTTTTCTCCGATCGGATGAAAGGGACCAAATGCACTTAGACGCGATTGGCCTCATCACATAGTCACCGTTACTACTTGAGACACATTAAAGCTAACTTTCAGAAGGAATTTAAAGACAAAATCTTGCATAATTTGTTGTGGGGGGCCGTTGTCACGGATCCAGATATGTACAAAGCTAAAAGAGTGGAACTAAAAGTTGCGTGTGAAGATGTAGATACTTGGATTGAGAATAGTTTGAAAGGTCAAGAACAACAATGAGTATTATAAAGGGACGGGGGCATCACTTATGCATGATGACTACAAATGTCTCAGAGAGCTTCAACGGTGTGTTGAAAGGAGCCACGCTTTACTAATACAAGCACTAATTGCAAGAATATTTTTCTGCTTAGTTAAATTCTTCCGGACACGGCGAGAAGAAGCAGAGCAATAGAATACATCGTTGACACCGAAGAATAAGACAAAATTGAGATATCACAAAGATATAGCGTGTGGTTATTCAAGGCAAAGATCTAGTCGCGCCGAATGGGAGGTGTCAAACGAGAAGGATATACTTGCACTGTTACCTTAAGAGAAGGTGAACCATATTGTACTTGTAATTTAGCTCAGCTCCAAAAATTACCATGTGCACATGTTATACAGCTTGTTCTAAGGCGAGTGGTTGTGCTAACATAAGGAGATTTTGACCAAGATTCAATTTCACCACAAAATCTTAAACTTGACCAATATCAACCAATTGACAAATTGGCAAGTTTTCATTTCAATGAAATTGAACTTGAACATGAATGTGACCCTGACCTACAACTTTGTAATTCAATTTCAATTTTTGAATCTATGTTGCCTCCGGTATCCTTACCCAAGTTGGACCCATTTCCTGAACCAACATTGATTCCTGTATCCGTAGATTTTGAAATTGAACCACCTCTTTTGATTAGTCACATTTCATTGATGAGAAAAGAATGTGAAATTAAATTCTTTGATTTAGACTCAACTCTTAAACCAAAACTGACTCTCGAACCCAAAGTTGATTTTTTCGAGTTAGTATTGGTTCCCGAACTTTTCATTTCAGAGCCCAAATCATCCATTCAACAAAGTCACATTCTATTGTTGGACAAAGATATTGACTATAATGACTCAGTGATGATTTTTAAGATTGGTCATGTAAAGAGAATAAATTTCATGATGGGATCTTGCATGATCCTATTCATATTAGGAATTGTGATTATGTAAATAGAAAAGAAGTCAATAAAAGTGGGTTCTGTGAACCACCACATTTTCTTGATTGAGTACCAACGCTTGGCCCAATCCGACCACCACCGGAACCACCACCTTGAGGTGACAATTTTCTTCTCTTCTTTTTTTCATGCATTTATACATTCATTTATGCATTGTGGACAATGCATGAGATAGGTATGGGGGAGGATCCTAACATAATATAGGTTTTCTTTTTATTTAAAAAATTATTAACATTTTCTTTGCTTTTAAAAACTTTTTGAAAGAAAAACAATATTTTTGACCTATTTTTTTGTAAGAAATTAAGTTAATTTTAAGGAATAAGAGAATGATAATTAGGATTTCGTATACTTGGTAAAATAAGATTATTTGTTTGATTTCTAGGGGTAGGAAGAAAAATTAGAAAAATAATTTAGTCTTGATTTTTATCTTGATAAAATATGCATACTTTATATACTTACACACTTAGGGTTCAAAAACAAAGATTCTTATGTCTTATAAAAAAAAAAAGAAAAAGAAAAGAAAAGAACATATATATAAATATAAAAAATCTTCTGATTAAGCTGGATATTTGTGTTTCATAAAGCATAAGTGTTAATGCCTACAGAGGTTCATCTTATAAATAAAAACTCTTAGTTTTGTGATCTTATTTGCTCGAGTGCTTAAGTCCTAGGGTATTTTTTCACCCGGTGCCCTAAGATTGTCCGGTTTGGGAGTCACCAACTAAACACTTGTTACACGGGCAGATTAGAAAGTTTAATAGAACTAAGGAATAATTCCACTAAAAATATGAAAAATAAAGCATAAGAGTTAGAGTTAAAAAACCCCGAGTCAAAATTTCATTGTCTCAATGGGGCATATGACTTAGCGTAAAGTAATAAACTAGATGAGAAATACAGTTTGACTCCTTACATTGATTGATAACGAGTTTTTGAATAGCGACTAAGTTTAGGAATGATAAGTTCGATTTTTCTATAACTTAAAGATTACTTGAACTCTTACAATAATACTTCAAATATTTTCTCTCTTTTTCAAAATGTTTTTCGAAAATACTAATACTTTATTTCTTTTTCTTTATGGATTTTGTTGATGTAATCCACTGAAAACTCTCACGAGATTAAACTCATCCTCTAGGAGTAACCTAGAGGTTTAACGGCTTATTGCACATGCTAAGTGCAACGTGAGTCCTGAGAAAGTGAGTTGACTAGGTTAGCTCTATTTTACTTTTTATTTGTATTGCTCGAGGACGAGAAAGATATAGGTGCGAGGGTGTGATCGGTAGCCAATATTGCATTTATCGTCACATTCTCATATTATTTGTTTAATAAACTCTGATATTTAATTATCTTTTTGTCTAATTATTTGAAGGACCTTTACTAAATGAAAGAGGAGAGAAAACGAACCCAAAAGTCATCTGAAATTCAAATTAAATTAAAATCAAGGATCATGATAAATGTTCAGCTGAAGATCAGATCAAATCAAAGAGATAACACCAAATGAAAACTCATTAAATTCAGATTTTTATGAATCCATTTCGGTTAATTGAAGATCAACACTGATATCGTCAAATCCATTACTCAAATTGAGAAACTAGTTGGATAAATGAACGAAACATCAAAACCTGGAGATTCATCCCCTGGGTGTGGCTATCTAGCCACACCCAGGCCGCAGATCCGTGGCCAAAACCGCGGATCCATAGCCAAAGCCGAGGATCCGCGGTAGTTTAGTAAGATAAGTAGAAGTGTTTGCTCCCCCTATTTTCAAACACTCTCCCTCTTCCATATTTTGCTATAAATACCTGCAAATTCTGAGACCAGAGAGGAGGATTGAGCCGAGAGTATAGGCTAGGCTGTTCTTTAGTTTGTAACTTAAGATTTTTATTTTTTAATGTAATTTTTTATTTTATTTATGTAACTAAGAGCAGAGAGAAGTTTCATGTTAGAAAGAGAAGAAGGTTGTATCGAGAAGTGACGTCGGTGTAAGTTTTATCATTTCTTTCATTATTACTCTATTTCAAATCGAATGTTTAATTTTATGTTCTTCTTCTTCTCTTACTCTTTTTCTTTCTGGTTTTGATGATAATCCAAATGAAACCTATAACATCGAAACTGCCTTGCTATTGCAAGTGCCATTGATGGCTTATGGTGATGAATAGCCATTTCTATTTTATTTTCTGCTTGCATTTAAATTCATAGTTCACGTCTGGGAACGGGGAAGATCCTATTGCCATGATTTGCTCGCCTTCAAGACAAGGTACGTCTTTGCCAAGGATTCTGATAAGTCATCAAATGGAAGAGGTAAGTAAGTACTTTAAGCATTTTTCTTTTTTCCTTTTAATCTTTTAGTTTAGGTCACCTCCAATTACAACTCTATTTTATTTACTCTTTTTATTTCTTTGTATAAACTTCTTTTCCATTTTCCAAAATCACCATTCTCCTCCTATCTTTCACTTTCTTCTTAACTTAACCATAGATTCATTTTTCTTTTCTTTAAAAGAACAAAAGAAGAACTTTAACTATTTTTAGTAAACTAAAATAGAATTTACAACACACTTTCATCGTTAGTCCCTCTTTGTGGATCACAACCCGCATAGCCTCTTGCGATAGTACTGAGTAACTTACACTTCTATTCTTAAATTCTAAAATTCTGTATTTTTTGTGTGTAGGTAAAAACTCAATCAGGCACCTTTGTCGACAGGCCTGAGAAGGTTGTCGATAGCCAGTAGTCAAAATCAGATTAAGATTTTCTTTTTCTGACACGTTCAAGTTTCTTTTCTGGAAGGTTCCGAATAGAACTCAATTTCTATTCAATGAAGATTTGTTTCTAGAGTTTGAAGGGTCTAAAATTCTTCTAAATCAAGAAAAGTTCTTTAAGTATCCGACGATCTAGATCATCTCATAGTCTGAATAGGATTTGTGTTGTAAAGTCCTATATAAAGATTATAACTTAGTATATTGAATAATCTCAAACGAAGGAGATCAAAGAAACAAAGATAGAGAGAGACATGTGACGGTACTTAGAGAGAAGGCATACTCTTGTAATCTTGGTGTAGATTCAAGGGGAAGGTGAATACTCTTGTGAGATCAAGGGGAAAGTATATCTCTATTGTACCAAGTTTGTTAATAAATCTCTCTCAAGTTCTCTCCAAAGGACGTAGACAAAGTTTGGGCCGAACTACGTTTAATCCTCATGTTTTTTTACTCGTTTGTCTTAGCATTATTAGTTTACTCTACAACAATTTTTCTTTTGCAAGTACTGATCATATCGCCAAAGTCTCTGTTGTGCACAACAATTGGTATTAGAATGTCAATTGTATCAACATGGTCTGAATCTAAAAGTGGTACATGTAAGGGGTCCGGGTACTACTGTACCCGATCAACCGGACCCGATAGCAGCCCGAACCATTGTCAATGACAGCTTGATGCTCATTTTGAACAATAAGCAAAAGTACTTTTGTTTCCTTAATCACACTCACACTTTAATATTTTTATTTGTGGTGAAGCCACGTGAGGGCAAACTTAAAATCAAAGATGGAGATGATTATTAGCTGCAATAGGGAGAGCCTTGTTACAACCTTGAGCAAGTACATCCCAATGCTAACCGTATGATATGATGATGTTGGAGGATAAAGCAACACCTAAAGTTAGCACAAATAAGCCCTGGCCCTCATCTTCAATTGCCCAGAACCTGTGATGAAAACAAAACAAGCAAAACAAACAAATTAAATTCAGTAGCTAGCAGCCCAATGCTCTTTTCCATTATAACTGCAACTGCATCCTCTCTCTCTCTCTCTCTTCATGCCACCATGTGATTAATTGCTACAATGGCCATCAACTTTAAGTCATAATAAAATTAGTACCTTGTCAATTTACTCTCATTATCACTCTCTCCCTCTCAACACTTTGTGTGCCTACACACTCAAAAAACATTTGAGTAAAATGGTTTTCTTGTAGAAGGTAGATCAATGTTGCATAATTCACTTTAGACTACTCTTGAATCGTAAATCATTTAGCGCGTCTTGATTTCATAAGAACTTACAATCGAAAATAAAAGAAGAACACTAGTGACTAATTAATTCGATGATCCATTTGTCGATGGACTGGGATATAACGGTTGGGAAAGAACTTAACGAGATCAGGTCTACTGACACGTACGCCTTTCAAAAGAGGTGAAAGTTCATGATAGTTTCTGATAATTCAGCGAAAAAGTTGAATAGACACAGCAGAGAAAAAGAGGGGAAAAAACAAGAAATAGTTGCCAAGCAGCTTCTGAATTCTTACTGGCAAGCAGAGCAGTGTGGAGCCAAATGAAGTTTTGAGTAGGGTTGGGGGATAAGGAGACAGAGGGAGTATGGGAAAAGCCAATAAAAAATGGATTGCATATGGCCCAATATGCTTTGTCTCCCCCTCTCTCTTGGCCTCTGACTCAGCTCTCTCATCTCACATCTCATGAGATCTGAGACTTTGTATGTATTGTATATCTAACATGTGTGTGTGTGTGTGTGGATGAATTGGCAGAGAGTGAGTAATCTTTAGATGGCACCAGTGGGTCTACTCAGCATCTACAACCTCACTGCATGGACACCACTGACTAATCTTTATCCATTGAGGGAGTAAGAGAGATGGGCACCTAAATTATCACATATGGTTTCAGATTTCACTAATGCAATTGATGTTACAAAAAAAAAAAAAATCAAGAAATTAAAATATGTATCATATCCCCAACAAAATTAATCAAGCTGACATTCAGACTTTGTCTAGAAAATATCTTAAAATATCTAATTGGAGAATTGATGCAACTCACAAGAATTTGTGTGAGTTATGGAGATAAACCACAAGTGTCATAACAATGAATACAGTTAATGACAGGCTAGAGGAGGCAGATGTGAAAAGAAAATTTTCACTACAAGAGTAAATTAGTCCAAACAGTATGGTTCTAAATAGAAACATGTAAGCACTGACAGAGATCATAAGAAGTGCATCACATGTTTATTATATCTTGTACTACTACACTGGTAAATTGCTATTAAAGTTCTACATATCCACTTTTGAAAATAATGAGACATTTGTAGGATAATTAACATTGCTCCTAACATAAAGATAAAGGACAGATCAGGCAAAATTAACTTTATATGTATTGTATATGTAAATTGTGTGTGTGTGTGAGAGAGAGAGAGAGAGAGAGAGAGAGAGAGAGAGAGAGAGAGAGAGTTCACATCACGGGGAAATTGGCTCTTGCTCACTCTCACTCAAGTGATGATGAGTATGAACTTGCACAAGAGATGGTGAGCCTTGGTGGGCATGTTTAAAGGGCAATGTCTATCTTTGGTGAGCTCCCCTCCATCATTCCCCCACCCCTGTCCCTTTCCTTTTAAAGCCCAGCCAGGGCTTCCCATTGCCGGGGGGCCCTGATCGATGAGCCCCGCGACCAACCACCATTCTAGGTTTGCCGACATGGCGGGCACTAAAAGTCTTCCTAACATCATCTAGGCAACTAACTATGTGAGTTGGTCTCTCAGTTGGTCTCTCACTTGTCGTGAGGGGATATATTTCGCTTTTAGTTCAATGGTCTACGCGCACCATCTTTTGCTTAAAGTGAGAACTGGAAAAGCGAAAAAGAAGAGTTCATTGTGCTTCCTGCAAATTTTGATTGATGAGTTTGGATTGAGCTTGAAAACTGGCTGGCAACGCGTTATGCAAGACATATCGGGCAATTTGAGCGTTCAGTAAGGCGTTAGCACACGCTAGTGGTATGCGATGGATGTTGTTGGATAGAGACTAGGATAAGGGAAAAGCAAGAGCATGATGGTTGCAATTCAAAATATCAAGTTTGATTTTGCTGCTTAGCCAAGTGAATTGAGCCAAGTTAGATCTATCTAACTTGCAATTCAAGGTAAAATTTCATTCTTTTCGCACTAATCACTGGTTAACTAAAACCGGTTTATGTCTAAGAGTTTAATGCATCAATTTCACTCAAAATATAAGCAAGTAATCTTGATGATTGTTGTTCATAAATTGCAAGACAAGGAGTCTATATCTACCAACCTATGTCTCCAAATGGTTGGTATCAAATAAAATTCGCTCACCATCTCACCCTTGAGGGCTTTGGCCTTTGTTTGGTCCTTTTGCAACACCAAATATCATAAAAGATTTAGGAGATGCACACATGAAAACATAAAGACTAAAGTTAGAGTGCTTTGTGTGGAGATATGTGTGACATAGGGCTGGTTTGTCTTCTTGTACTATCTATCCCAAAGTGAGAGAGAAAGAAAGAGATTGATTCCAAGCAACTTGGATCTTTACATTGTACTACTCTCAAATAATATGGATGATGAATAACATGCAAGCCCATGTAGATAGAGCCTATAGAGGACTCACAATTCATTACTTTTATGAAGCAGTTGGTTCAGTGTTCACTTCAAAAAAAATAGGTGTACTGCTAATCTAATGAACTAAATGCGGAAATTAAAAACTAATTGCAACTACACTTAATGCAACCAACGAGTGTAGTCGAATTCCCGGTGAAGGGCTCTAGACCAACTCCTCTTGATTCCTCTAAATAAGAGTTGAGGCGCTATATGAAGCTCTCGTGGTTAAGCACAAGTGAGGCACACACAAACAAGCCAAGCATATAAAATGAATGAGCAATATGAAATGATGTAAGGGACAAAAGTAAAGAGAGAGAGTTAAGAGTCAATGGATCAAACGCAAACAACAAGATGTGTTTCGAGGTTCGAGCACCCAGCTCTACGTCCCCGCCTTCACCCAGAAGGATTTCCAATCCACTAACTTGTCCACACAGGACTCCCACACAGGGAACCTCCACCGAGGATTTGGGGCAACTACAACCGGGAGTACACAACTCCTTTCTCAACCAATACAACCTCTCACAGAGGCAACACAAACACCACCTCACACAAGAGGGGTGGGCACTTAGCCAATACAACTCGATCACCTCACACTTGAGGGATTCCAACACAAACTCCACTTCTCACTAGAGGGAGCCAAACACCAATCTTCACCTTTCACTAGAGGGAGCCAACCATCACTCCACAATCAACCTCTACACAAGAGGGATACAACAAATAAGGAGGGTAACAATTTTGGTGGTTTCCACAACCACAAAGTAATTTTCCCACAAATAAAAAGATCATAATAGATAGGACAGAATGATATGGCTCAAGTGTGAAAAACAAAATGTTTTGATCAAAGAAAATTACTTGGGAAAAACACCAAATTGATATAGAATTTTTAGACCAAAAACTAATTCCCAAAAGACTATTTTCTTTGAAATAAAAACACTTTAAAACAAATATAGAGAATAGGAATTTTGAACACAAAACTTTTTGTTTAAAACACTAGAAAAGATCTGGAATTTTTCACTCTAAAAAACTTAGAGAAAACCTCTCACAAATGGGGTATTTATAGCCCCAAAGAAAAACTAGCCGTTGGGGCTGTTTTTCAGCCCTGGCGGCTGTCGGTCGACCGCCAACGGTCAAATTTCTGACCGTTGGAGCCTCGGTCGACCGGCTCAGTCGACCGCAGCCTGGAACAGAGAGCAAAGCTCCCTGCCGGTCGACCGACCCGGTCGACCAGGGCTTTTCAGAGAGCAGAAGCTCTCTGGCGGTCGACCGGGACGGTCGACCGGCCCTCCAGCCAAACAGGCGTGCACATTCTGTGCACGTCGGTCGACCGACTCAGTCGACCGACTCCTAGCTCGGTCGACCGGTCCGATCAATCGGTAGAAGCCAGAACAGGTATTTCAGGACTTGAAAACTTGGTTTTTATTTACCTAAAAAATCCCATAAAAACTCTAAAAATCCAAAAAAATAAGTTCATGTATTATCTTTAATATACAAACTTATTTGAGTAAAAATCAAACCAGTTACAAACATTTTGAATTCTTTTTGTGTTATGGAAATTTTGCCGAAAACCAAAATCCGTATTTTCCAAAACTTGGATTTTTGAATTGAAAATTCGTTTTGTCCAAAACTCATCCAAATACAAAAACATGATATTTAAACAACTTGAAACATGTTGTATATGGATATAATCCAATATACATAAAAGATATATATATATATATATCAATGTTTTTGATATTAACTCAAAAAATATGTTTGTTAAAATACCAAAACATCAAACTCATAAAATTGACTATCAAACTAAGTTTGTTTAAGATATGAAGTATACATGTATATAGAACATATCTAATATATATTTAAACAATGTAAACTTGTTGATTCTATCTATTCATGAAAACCAAGATCGGTTAAACCAAAAACCGAAAACCAAAACATGAAACGTGTGTGTGTTGTGAACTTGAGCATATCACACTATCTAATCTTTACAAATGGATCTAAACACAAAACTAAACTATGTACCGAAGTCTTCTTGACGAACTCCATCTTCAAGCCGACTCGATCCAAACGTGATCCACCGAGCTTGACTCCAATGAGTGCTAGATATGAACTTTGACGCTCGAGCTCTTAAATCACAATGTGAAGAGCTCCAAACACTTGTTGAAGCTAATCACCTACTAATATCTTAGTTAAAGATCTGAAACTTAAACATCACAAGATTATTAGTAAACATAACTACATGAGTTAATCATCATCAAAACTAGAGTGGAAGGCCTCTGGGCCAACACTCTGAGGTTGGACGCGGGCTTCACTGAGTCTCGAGTCTGGGTCCAACACTTAGAAAAATTCTAATTTGTGGAGTTTAAAACGCGACCTTATGCGAGCCTCGTGTCTTTGAGTTTAGACGCGGGTTTTGCTGACATCCACATCTAGACTCAATCCTGCGTCTGAACTTCAAACACTTATTCATTTTTCTTTAGATTTCTGACTTTATTGTCCTTTTTGCAGTGCGATATTCCTCCAACCCTCTGTCTAAGAAGTGCCATTTTGGACACGTAAGTGGCGCTGATCCGAATCTGACCTTCATGCTTCCAAGGACTGCTCCAGTGTTTGTTCTGAAGTCAAAAGAGCATTGGGACAGGTTCAGCAATCCTAGTATGCTGACCTTCCAGGAGATCATGACCAATGAGCTATTCGAGTCTGACACCCGTGCTGTACTGAAAAAACCTGACTTTTTCTTTAGTGATGCTATCACTGAGAAAGATAGGGTTTTGTATGACGGAGACTGTAAGTGGCTCTCCATCAGATAGGGGACAAGAGATTTTCCTTCCCAACATGGAGAGAATGTACCCCTTAGCCTATCTTCAACACACGTCGATACACCGCGCAATGGAGTGGGACCTTTCTCAGTCTATCTCCAGCGTGTCTCTCGGCAAATTGGGTGCAAAGTAAGCATACCCTGCTGGCCACGAGAAAGATGTATTCAGTTTATATGCCGGATTGGTTAGGGCTGAGTATCCGAAAGGAGAAACCCTCAGTTGGCACCACTTTCATCAATCAATTCCTAAAGGTGAGGGGTAATTTTCCCACTGACTTTCATCCGATCGGGTGGGTCCACTCTACCGACAACTCATGGTGGGGTAGGATGGTTGGATTTGTTGTCGCTGAGCTCGGGGATTTGCTAAAGCCGGTGGGATTATACCATTCGGTTAGGGCCATGTAGTATGGCCTCCTACAGAGCTCCCACCATTTTTATGGCGTCTTGGAGTGTTACAATCCTCTAATGGGCACATTTTTTACTCTGGCTGGAGAAATGGGGTCACTCTTCATGAGTTGGACGAAGTCTCGGGGTTAGTAATTGGAGATGCCCCATATAAAGAGTATGTCCCGACTACTGAGGAGCTTCACTATTGAAGAGGGAGGATCCTTAGGTATATGAGACTTACTGGAAAGTGTTATGCTACTTTCATATCTGTGGGCAAATATCCGTCTAGAGGAATAGGGGCGTTAAACAGATGTCCTGGCGAGCTACATGTTTAATAACATAAATGAAAAATCTAACCTAGTGACTAGTCTGGCCCCTTATACTGATGGAGAGATCACCGAGAGGATCAGTGCCTTCACAAGCTCGTATACGACCGAGTCGAATAAGGATACTTTCAAACCTGATACGGTCTTTGAAAGTTTTCATTATCAGGCCCGGATTCCCATATCTGACCAGGCTCTACTGGCGAGCTTCCTCATGTTATGGTTGAAGCATTGTATGGCGCCAACACTGCCGCATGGAGTGATTATCGCCGATGTGGTGTACCCGGCCGTCCTGCTAGCGCATAAGAAGTCAATCTCTCTTCTTCAAGCGATGGCAGCAGGCATCCAAAGTGGCTTGCGGGTGTTGACCAAAAGCCTGTACCAAGTGGAGGCTATTATTGACTCCCAGCGCAGGCCAGCAGTGGATTCAGAGGGAGGCCAGAAGTAAAGACTCCCAATCCTAGAGTCGAGCTTCTGTATACATACCTGATGGCCTGGTACATCATGCACTGCCCATCACTGATGACGGTGGTGTCTCCCTCAGAAGGCTTCATCCCTTTTGTGCAGAGGCTAGAGAATTCGAGTTGGTCACAGTACTACATGTACTATATCCGAAAAACTATTCTCAGCAGCTCAAATTATCAGCTTGATCGATGCTTCCCTTAGATTTCTGGTGCATCCTATGGGGACAAGTTTGCCGACCTTGTAGGACCAGACGATTTCACACGGCTACCGTCTGGAGTCTTTTGGTAGCTCATCAACATTCGGCCCGGATATTTGGTCTTCCGGCAAGGTGATTCATGTACGATCGAGCCTTACATGCCGAGTCGCTTTGCTAGACAGTTTAGTTATGATCAATTATATGTCAGCAACCCCAACACTGGACTCCGCTTCTGTGGTAACCTATTTGAAGGTGCCCAGGCGTGGTATTATAGTGTAGCTGGAGGAACAAGGGCTATTTTTTGTCTACCTCATTGGACAACGAATTGTTATACAAGCCTCAGTTTCTGCACATGGTACTTCCTTGCTGGCAGGGGGCCTGGCTTTAGCATGAATATTTCTTGTGTTAAAAGTATTAAGTCATCTTATAAAGCCAACTTGGGTTCCAAGAGACGTATACGAGGGATGGGTGAGTATCAAAGGT
The DNA here is from genome assembly GCA_038442645.1 of Agave tequilana. Classification (NCBI taxonomy): domain Eukaryota; kingdom Viridiplantae; phylum Streptophyta; class Magnoliopsida; order Asparagales; family Asparagaceae; genus Agave; species Agave tequilana. Next base: position 83,734 of record JAVJIF010009577.1, read on the forward strand.
TGAGAGGGAAACAGAAAGGGAGGCAAGGAGGGAGACTAGTAGGACTGGAGCGCCCTTGGTGTTAGAATCTGGCGCGTGAACCGCAGAGGAGCACCTTGTCTGGAGGGCTCGACAAGTCGTGTCTAAGCGTCCTCGTGCCTCCACTTCCCAGGGTGAGCCCAGCCTGAAGAAAGCTAAGAAATGGTCTGAGGCTGAAGCTTCTACCCGGATGCCTGAAGTAATCCCTCCTGGTGCTGAGGAGTAGGAGAGGGAAGAAGAAGAAGAGGAGGAGGAGGAGGAGGCAATTCCAACTCTTCGTTCCTGAAGTCTGCGTAGTAGGGGTCCTGCTATTTTAGCGGCGGATAAGCCAGCAGGTGAATCTCCCATGACCGCAGGGGCTGAAGGGCCTGGAGCGATGGTGGAGGGGCTTGAAGTTGAGATTTCAAGAGTTTCAACTCGGCCTGGAACTTCTTCGACTCATAAGAGAAGGGTAGAGGTGCAACAACCTAGGTCTCCTAGCGTGTTGATGCCTACCTCACGGGTTGTTAAGCCCAGCCCTACTACCGGGGTTCTTAGTGGTAAAGCCCTAATCACAGACTTCTTGGGTCCAATTGTCGTCTTCATCGTCTGACGAGCACGAATATTATTCCGACGAAGAAGTCGACTTTGGCAATGAACCCGCTCTTTTTGATACTAGCAAATTCTCACATATATCAGAGGACGAGATGTAGGGGTATGTTCCTGCGATGGTTCCGCCAATAGAAGAGATTGCTACCGTCGAGGGTATTTCTTCTATCCTTCTTAATTGTTTCTCCTTCAGGTTTGGAAAGTGTTTTAATATTTCCTTTGAATTTCTTCTATAGGGTGGCCACCAGTAGCAAAGCCACAACTTCTTCTCACATTGAGGAGATGATTCAGGAGCTGGCCCAGCAGGAGGGCCTTGAAGTTCCTGCTATCGGGATGCCTCATGAGAGTGTATCCACTGAGATCGGGGAACCTCATCCCCAAGTGGCTTGTCTAAGGACTTGCTATCTTCAAATCCTCAACTTGGTAAGAGAATAAAGATGTGTCATATACTCTCTTTTTCATTATTATCACTGACATTAATGTTATGGTTGCAGAAAGGACTGGGGTAGCTTAAGTAGAAGATCCCATGTCGGGCATTAGCGCAGAGGACAGCGCAGTTTAAACTTCGGTCGGTGACCCAATGCTGTGGAGCTTGTTGCTGCCCCTGTTGCTGTGGAGGCTACCACAATAACTGTTCCGGAGGTGTTGGCCATGACCTCAACGTCGAAAGAGCCTTCTGTTGGCCTTATCCTTACCCAAGTTGAGTTGGCTCCCGTCTCTGTGGATACTACCTGTACTATCATAGAAAGGCGATCCGAGAGTGCATCAGCAGGGTTATCTCCAGCCAACGACATCATGGAAGAATTAGCGTATCAAATGGTGTAACAATTTTTTCGCCTCCATGAAGTCCTGCATGGAGTTGATCCTTTCTGGGGAAGTTCCTTCGAGTTTGCTCGGATGCTTCTTGAGAATCAGATCGAGAACATCCGTCATACTGGAAGTCCGGAGCAAGCTAAGGCATATCTGACACTGGTCAAATAGCTAGGGATATGCCTAAGGGAACTAAAGACCTTGGAAAAGGCCAGCTTGATAGACGAGGCTCAGTCGACACTAAGTAAGCTCCTCGCCGCTTAAGGACACGATCGAAAAGAGATGGATGAGCAGATGGCTGAAGAGGCCCGTCATCTCCATAACTTCCAAGCTGACTACCAAAGGTTGGTTGATGATTTGAAGGAATCTGGGATCGTCAAGGTTAGTTGACGATTCGAAGGAATCTGAGATCGTCACCAAGAGTGCGGAACACGTCACTATCACTGCTCGAGCAACTATTGCTAAGGTGCAAGCTTTGATTCAAGACAACGAGCAGAAACTTGCTGTCGCCAGAAAAAGGCTAGAAAAGCTGGAGGCTGCCAAGAAACAAATCCAAGAAGATCTTGCTGCCCATTCCTCCAGGTTGGAGTCTCTCCAGACACAGCTGGCTAGGAAGAGATTCTTATCAGAGGAAGAGTTGCGGGTTTAAGCTTGGGCGAAAGTCGAGAAGGCACGCCAGCATGAGATGCAGCGCCTCTGGGAACGGATCTATTCCTTAGCGAAGCAAAATTATTAGCCTTCTTCCCCTTTTGTATTTTCCATTTTTCATAACACTCCATTTGTCAAATAAGAGAGTGTTTGTATTACTTTTATTATTTTTAATCAAATAATAAAAGTTATCAAATTTTGTCTCATCTTTATTCTTTATTTGTTTTTGAGAATCAGACAGAATCTTTGTTACTTGGATGAACTCAACTTTCATAGTCGCAATCTTTGACTATTGTGGAAACGCTGCCTTAGTCATTTTTATTGAGACGCGGCCATGACTGATAGAAAATAAACTCAGGCTGCACTGAGTTTGTGATTATGATGTGGTTCTCATTTGTAGTAGAGACGCGGCTTTGATTTATCAAGAGAGACGCGACTCTAAATTCTTGAGGGATGCGGTTGTGGATTGCTGAGAAGACGCGGCTCTGGATCACTGAGAAGACGTGACTCTGGATCGCTGAGGATGTGGCTCTGGATTACTGAGAGGACGCGGTTCTAGATCACTGAGAGTAGTTCTGGATCGCTGAGAGGACACGGCTCTGGTTCTCTAAGAAGACGCGGCTCTGGATCGATGAGAGGATGCGGCTCTGGATCGCTGAGAGGACGCAATTTTGGCTTCTTCAATTTGATAAAGGGAACGCGGCCCTTAGGTTCGTGAAAGAACGCGGACTTCAGGGCGCAGCTTTCAAGTCTTATGAAAGGAAGAGGACTTCAGGACTCAACCTCCAAAGCGTAACATGCAATCCGTCTTAAAGATTTTGTTGGATCTTTCAATGTCAAGTCAGCGTTGATGGTTGGGGACTTGTGTCTTTGGTGTTTCCTGGAGTAAAAATCCACGTGTCTCATCCACACTGGATTTGATATTGGTGTAAAAATTAAGGCTGATGGCTTTGATTTTTATGCCATTAATTATAGGCCTTTAGCGAGCCTATAAATAGACCTCAGCCTCTTAACAGTCATTCATCTCAATTGTTTTTCTTTGCGACCATGCGCTCTGAGGAACTTCGTCTTGATTGTCCACCTTCCCTTCAAGGGCATGTGTTCTAAAAGACAAATAGAACCCAAAGCTTCCATGCTTTCTTTCAATCTTCTTCGAAGATTATCACTGTTAAGTGATTCTAAGATTAAAAAGTATTGCTTTAGGTGCTTTCACAGCTGTGCCTTGACAAATGAAGTCCAACTTCTAGAGAATTCTTCTTCGGGTAGGAAAGAACTGGCTTTTGCCATGACAAGGCTCGGTCTCTCTAAAGTTCTGTCATCCCCGTGCATAAAGAGACCATCTCTTGATCTCTTTCTGAAATCTTTTCTTAGGATTCATGCGTCCCTGCTCTGCAAACGCGCCTTTCACATTACTTGATAAAACATGAGCTTATTGACTTTAAAGTCTAAGTCTCAAGTTCTTCAGATGCGAGTGTGGTGAACTCTGTGTTTGGGTGCTGAAACGCGAGTTTTGTATATGAAGCTCATGTTTGGGGTTCATGACTTACAGAATTTTAAGTCTGCTCTTTTGAGCTCCCTGGACGCGAACACGACAAGCCCTGCATCTCAGATGCGAGTGTGGCGAACTCTGCATCTTGAAATTACCCCAGGCAGTTTTTAAGACACGCATCTGCGTCTCGCGTCTTATATATTAGACACGAGTCTAACACCAGACTACGTCTGGATCTATATTTTCTATCCTTGCGTCAGTTAACTCCGCGTCTAGAGTTCATGACTTCAGCCTCATGTTTGTACTTCTGACTTCCTATTTCTATTTTTATAGAATTTTAACCTCTAGGTTTTTGCTTCTTGCAGGTTCTGGCCATATCGATAGCGTCTTTGCCGGGTTCATGGGAGAATATTTGGACCAGCCAGCTCATTCGATTGGCGAGCACTCAGGGAGTCAGAGCTCCTGCCATGGGTGAGGAGGATCTGCGTGGTTGCTGGTATCCATTAAGACCTCATTGGACATGACACACTAGTAATACCCCATGTTCTTCATGGTCACAGTGGGTATGGCACCTTTGAAGGCCATGTTGGCCCAAGGTTACAATCACTCGGTTTTAGAGTTTTGATGATCATAAAATATATATAGTTATTTGTACTAATCAAGTTTAAGTATTTAAGATCATTTCAGGGTTCTAAGGATTCAAGAAGTTTCTTTCAATAAAGGAAGGTAGTGTTGACTCAAGATGACTCAAATACGGGATCAAGAATTCAAGTAACTCAACGATCCAAATGAAAAAGCCTGATTGAAGATCTTGTAGTCACTTAGACCCTTATAAGATTTTAGTATGTTAAAGAGTAAGGATTGATGTGCTCAAGAAGTTACACACACAAAAAAACACTTTTCAAAAATACAAGTTTTGGGTAGTATTGGTTTTGTTACATTTCATTAATATACATGTTTCATAATTTTTAAATTTTTATATTAAGTTTAGAACATGTATTTTATCTCTTATACTATGCTACATAACCTCAAACCAATGCAAAATATTTTAAAAATATTTTCCCAGTTCAAAAATCTGTTTAAATTCTATTTCAGGCCATAACGGTCGATCAGGCGATCGACCGTAGCTGTTTCAGGCTAACACGGTCGACCGGGCCTTTTGGCCGTGGGCATGCACGTGATAGGTAGTAAAAAGTGCATATTTTCCAATACATTTACTATCACATTTTCATATGTATTCCTATAATTCTGCACATTTACTAATATTTTATTATTTATTGTGTGCAGGCCTTGAGAAATAAAAATAAAAGAATAAAGCCTTAAAAGAAGCCCAAAAGCCCATATTCAAGCCCAATGCAAAAGTTGCAATTATCAAATGTCAAAGTTACAATTACTAAGGGCAATAGTTGCAAATACTAAAAGAAGAGGGAAGGATAGACTTCTATTTAACCCTAAATACTTGCAGGATGAGAATAAAAGCCAAAGAAAGAGAGTGCAAGGATGAAATTCGTTTTGGAAGAGATTTGGATTTAGGGTAACTTGCTTCCCAAGTTATCCCAAAATCTCAAAATAAAGAGTCAGGATACATCTTCCAGACGGATAAACCCAGATGGACGGACCAGAGGAGGCCACGCGCGAAAGCGCGTGGCCAGGGAGCCAGCTAAGGCCGCGGAACCGCGGCCCAAGCCGCGTTTCCGCGGCAGTTTGGATGAGCCCGGGTAACAGTTTTCTTTGAGGAGTCGTATTGGGACTCTACCTCCTTTTGCACTTATAAATACCCCTACAAAGCAACAGAGAAGGGCATCCAGCGAAGTATAGGGCCAAATCTAGGGTTTTTAGGCTAGTTTGTAGTTAGGTTTTTATTTTCTTTTTGTAACTTTTATTCGTTTATGTAAGTAAGAGAGAGGCCTATGTTGAGCGTGACACCGATGTACCCTCCTCTTTTCTGCCATTGTTTCAAGCAATAAAGGTAACCATTTATTTTATGTTAATCACTTTACTTTCTTTTCTTTTTCTTTTCCTTTTCTACTTTACCTCTGTTGGTTTTTGATGAGAATGCAAGTGAATTCCAAAGCATAATTATAACAAAGTCTTGTGAGTGCCAACGATACTTCATGGAGATGTTCTCCTCCTCAAGGTCCGTATCACTTCATTCTTACCCAGCTTGATGATATAATGCGAATAGGGGACTGAGCTCGATCCTATGACTTATGCGTTGAACGCCTCCAAAACAAGGTAGAACATGTAAGGTTTTCAGGTAACTCATCAACCAAACTAAGGTAAGTATTTCTTTTTCTTTCTTTTCTTTTATTTTTTGTAGATTAAATCACCAAACACTTCAATTCTTTCTTTTCCAACTCATTGTAAATACCACTTTCTTTCTAACCTAACTTTAACTACTATTTTCTTATTTTCTTTTTAATAACTAAAAAAAGAATTTTTTAGAGAACTTGCTAAACCAGCTTCCATCGCTAGTCCCTCCCTGAGGATCACGACCCGCATAGCCATTGCTACAGCGGATAGAATTGAGCACCTTGTACATCTCTATTTTAAATCTAATATTCTGTATTTTTTGTGCAGGTAAAAACTCAATCAGCACGCTGTGCACGTTTGTCGGTCGACCGGGCCGGTCGACCATCAACCACTGCGGTCGACCGACGGTTGACCGACTACATGACACTTGCTCTCGGTTTGTACCGGTCGACCGACCCGATCGATCGGCAGTTTAAAATTCTCCTTTTAAATTGCCCTACGGTCGACTAGTAGTCGACCGGAGCCAACGACTATTTGCCAAGTGGCGTGCCGATCGACCGGCCGGTCGACCGGCAGACGTCCAGACTGGCACCAACGGCTTTATTTTGGATCTGTTTTGTTTTTTATGGGTTCCAACGGCTATTTCTTGTTTCCAAGTGGTTAAACTCACCCCTAATGACCTAGTATCACTTATGAATGGTATTTATCCTTTGCCTGTAAATAGAGGTCATGGGTCCTTGATTTTTGACAAGAAAAATATCCAAGTTTCAAGTGTTTAAAGAAAGAAGTGTTTATAGCTTCCATTTTCAAAGTTCTTTATATTGCAAATTTTTTTCAGATGGTTTTCAAGGCTTCTAAATCTTTACTACTAAAATTTTTCTCTCATTTTACTTCTTGAGCCTAAATTCATGCTCCACTCTATAAGAAGTTGTAAGAGAGCGTTTGTGGTCTTCCTAGACCACCAAGTGACTTATATTCCATTGAGTTGTGGTTCCTCTTGTGTGGAGGATAGTATTGTTGGACTTGAGTACTCTGGTCTTGAGTAGACCAATTGTAATCCCTTGGGTGTAAGGTTCCTGTGTAGAAGTTCCCTTTGTGGATATAGTGGGAATCCTTCATAGTGGTGAAGGCGGGGATGTAGAGCAGTGGCTCGAACCTCGAAACAAATTCTCTCGTGTTTGCGGTTGATTTCTTCTTGCTCTTTATTGCTTTACATTCTTATACTTGTGATACTATTTATCTTGTTTTCAATATTGCATTCATTTTATCTTCTCGTATTTTCGGTCTATACTCATATCAACAAGGAAGCAATTAAGCACCTCAACTCATCATCTAGAGGAATCAAAGAGGAGAAGTTCTAGAGCCCTTCACCGAGAATTCGGTTTCAATTTCTTATTTTGAGTTGCCGCTTGCATCATACATCTTAACTAGTTTTTAAAAGTTCATCTGATTAGCATAACACCTATTCACCCCCCTCTAAGTATTTTTCAATTGGTATCAGAGTTTTGGTCTCTAGTATCTTGGTTTAACAACCTAGAGAAATCCTTAATTGCTAATCATCTTTTCATATTTCATCCTCATACACTTTAGTAAAGATGACCGAAGGTATTAAGACCCCACTCAAGTTTGATGGCCTTAACTTTCCCATATGGAAGATTAAGATGACCGTATTTTTGCAATCCTTAGGAAGCCGGGTTGCAAAGGTGGTGACTAAACCCCTTAGCACACCCCTTGGCGAGGAGGACACTTGGTCTGATATTACTATGAAAGAGTTTGACGCTAATACTAGGGCACACTATGCCTTACTCCAAGCTCTTAATGATGATGATATTGCTAGAGTCATACACTGCAAATCTGCATATGAGATTTGGACTCACCTTTTAGTCACTCATGAGGGAACATCACAAGTAAAGAGGGCTGAAATTTACCTTTTACGTTCCCAATATGAAAACTTTACCATGCAAGAAAATGAGTCCATTGATGATATGGTTACAAAATTTACAAAAATAACTAACGGTCTTGCTTCTTCAGGCGACGACATTGACAACGATCAAAAGGTGAGGAAGATCATTCGTGCACTCCCACCATCTTAGGAAGTCAAAGCTACAAACTTGAAGGAGTTCAACGACAAGGAGGAAATGGAGCTCATTGGTCTTATTGGGAACCTTAAGACCCATGAGATGAAAAGAAAGGCTAGAGAAGAGATGGCTCCTCCAAAGAAGAAAGCAATCACTTTCAAAAGCTCTTCCACCTACTCCGACGAAGATGATGAAGAAGAGGATGATGAAGATCTCCCCTTCTTGTGAAGAATGTTCTGAGAATGTATAGCAAAGTAAAATTTCGAAATAGAAGAAGATGAAAACGAAAGGAAGAAAAGAAGATCATTTGCTTCAATTGCCGGAAGCCGTGGCACATCATTGTGGAGTGTCCGAAAAATAAGAGCAAACTCTCCACCTCCAAGAAGCCATACAAGAAGAAGGCTTTAAAGGCTACATGAAATTCGGAGAGTAATCCGACGAAGAAGTTAACACGGCTTACATGTGTTTCATGGCAAATGATAACAAAAATAAGGTAACCCCCGAATCATCTATTGACGATTGTGAATTATCCATGGATGAATTAGAAGAAGCTTTTGAAGAATTATTTCACAATTATGATTTTCTTAAAAAGAAATAATTGAAAATGAAAAGGAAAATGAAACTCTCAACCACAAAATTTTCTTGCTCACAAAAGAAAAAGTTGATTTATTTTCAATTCTCACTTCTACTCAAAAAGATTTTGATGCTTATAAGATTTCTTGTAAAGCTAAATTTCCTTTGATAGATAATGATGAAATTTTCATGCTAAAGAATAAGATTAACTCTTTGGGAGAAGTTTTAAAGAAATGTGAATTTGATAAAACTAAATTGGAGGTTATATTTTCTAAGAAACATATTCCAAAGAAACAAACTCATTCTACACACACCCATGCTCACAAGTCACAACATTTGCGCTCACAAGTCACAACATTTGCACTCACATTATGCTAAACATGTTCACAAACAAACATTCACACTCCACACACTCATCATGCATTCATGTATGGTAAAATTTATGCAAGCACTTATTGTGACCGAAAGGGTCACTTAGCTAAATTTTGTTTTGATAGAATAAATGCCTCAAATAATCATGTTTGGGTTCGTAATGCTAGCATTAAAGGACCCAAGAAAATTTGGGTACCAAAGTCAACAATTATGTTACATGATGTAGCTACACTCTAAAGCTCAAAGACGTAGGGAGCGGTGGTATCTTGATAGTAGTTGCTCAAGGCACATGACATGGGATATCAACAGCTTTGCAACCCTATCAAGATACCATGAAGGTAGCACTGTCACCTTCGGAGATGACTTCAAGGAAAGATTGTTGGTATAGGTAACATTAAACTTGGTTTATCTCCTATGATTGAGAATGTGCTTTAGTTGATGGCCTCATGCATCTCTTGAGTGTTAGTCAACTTTGTGATAAAGGTTTTAATATGATTTTGGATGACTTAGTTTGTAATGTATTTGATAGACAATCTAATGCATGCATACTTTCAGATTTCATGAAAATAATGTATACATGATTGATATGTCTAATATGCAATGGAATGCCACATGTTTGAATGCCTTCAATGATGACTCTTGGTTGTGGCATAGGAGACTAGGCCATATTTCTTTTGACCATCTATCTAGAATAAACAACAAGGAAGCGGTGAAAGGTATTCCTTATTTGAAATTTAAAAAGGACCGTATTTGCGATGCGTGTCAACTTGGGAAACAAACCAAGTCCTCTTTCAAATCCATCAAGGATATCATGACATCACGACCCTTGGAGTTAATTCATGGATTTGTTTGGTCCTACTAAAACTAAAAGTCTAGAGAGGAATCTTTTGCTTTTGTATTGGTTGATAATTTTTCTCATTTTACTTTAATTTTCTTTTAAGAACATAAAAATCAAGCCTTTCATATTTTCAAATGTTTAGAAAAAGAGTTGAAAAGAAAAAAGATTATTCAAATTTACAAATAAAGAGTGATAGAGGAGGTGAATTCAATAGCCAATACTTGTCACTTACTGCGAAGAACATGGAATTAAACATGAATTATCTTGTCCTAGAACTCTACAACAAAATGGAGTAGTTGAGAGGAAAAATCAAACACTCCAAGAAATGGCTAGGATTATGATAAATGAATACCGTCTCCCTCAATACCTATGGGCCGAGGCCATAAACACATCTGTTACATATCAAATAGGGTTTTCTTTTGCAAAAATACTTTTAAAACTTCTTTCGAAATTTATTATTTAAGAAAATCAAATGTTTTTATTTTAAAGTTTTTTGTTGTAAATGTTTTGTTTTAAATACTAAAGATAATTTAGGTAAGTTTGATGCAAAATCTTATGAAGCGATTTTTGTTGGTTACTCTAACACTAGTAAAGCCTATAGAGTCTTCAATAAATCTACTATGACTATTGAAGAATCTATATATGTAAAGTTTGAGGAATCTGATGTTTTATTGAGAATGTTGTAGAAATAGATTTCTTAGGTGAAGACATGGAGAGAATAGCCTTGAAAGACTCACATATACAAGAAGACAAGCCAAAAATTAATGTGCAAAGTGAAGTTCAAGAAGTTGAAGTGAAGCCAACACAACCACTTTTAAAGGATTGGAGATTAACTCCATATCATCCCAAAGATCTCATTATAGATGATGTATCAAAAGGGGTAACTACTCGTTCCAAGCTCCATGATCTTTGTGGCCATTATGCTTTTATTTCTCATTCTGAACCAAAGAATATCCTCGAAGCCGAGGACGACTTATATTGGTTGCTTGTCATGCAAGAGGAGCTCAATCAATTGAGCGCAACCAAGTTTGACATCTTGTCCCTAGACCCATAATAGATCAACAATTGGCACTAAATAGATTTTAGAAATAAGTTGGATGAGTTGGGAAATATTATTAGGAATAAAGTTAGGTTAGTGGCCCAGGTTACACCCAAATCAAAGGTATCAATTTGAGGAAACCTTTGTACCTGTAGCACGGCTTGAAGTCATACGGATAACACTTGCTTTGCTTCCTATAAAGATTTCAAACTTTTTCAAATGGATTTCAAAAGAGCATTTTTAAATGGGTTTATTGAAGAGGAGGTGTATGTTGAACAACCCCCGGGTTTGTTGATCCTACACATCCGGATTTTATTTTCAAACTTTTGTATGGTTTAAAACAAGCTTCTAGATCTTGGTATGAAAGACTTTCATCATTCTTATTTCTAATGTTTTGCTAAAGGAACAATAGATACCACTTTGTTTACTAAACATGTTAAAAACGATATTCTTATTGTTCAAATATATATTGATGATATTATATTTGGATCTACTAATGAAAACTTTGCAAAGATTTTGAATCATGTATGAAGGAGGAATTTGAGATGTCTATGATGGGCGAACTTAACTACTTCCTTGGACTCAAATCAAGCAAAAGAGTGATGGGATTTTTAAAAATCAAGCTAAGACACGAAGGAACTCATCAAGAAATTTTAGCTTGAAGGGGCTAAGACAAACAAAACTCTCATGGCTACCACAACAAAACTTAACAAGGATGAACAAAGTATAAATGTAGACATCAAACTCTATCGTAGCATGATTGGTAGTTTATTATATTTAACGGCTAGTAGGTCGGATATTATGTTTAGTGTTTGTCTATGTGCTAGATTTCAATCGTGTCCTAAAGAGTCCCATTTGATTGCGGTAAAACGCATATTAGATATGTTAAGGGCACCATTGGAATGGGTTGTGGTATCCGAAGACTGGACAATTTTTCATGACGAGTTTTCGGATGTTGACATGCGGGTTGTAGAGTGGATAGGAAGAGTACTAGTGGAATCTGTCAGTTTTCTAAAAATTGTCTTGTTTCATGGTCTTCCAAGAAGCTAAATTCTGTAGCCCTCTCAACCGCCGAGGCGGAGTATGTTGCAGCCGGGGCTTGTTGTGCTCAAGTCCTTTGGATGAAACATACTCTCCTTGACAATGATTTGCATTATGATAATATTAAAATTTTTGTGATATACTACTACTATTCATATGACAAAATGTAAATCAACATAGTAAGACAAAGCACATTGACATTCAAATCACTTTTTTAGAGATCATTATGAGAAAGGTGATAATGAAATTGATTATTTTCACCGATTTTCAACTTGCGGATATTTTTACTAAACCACTAGATTATAATAGATTTTCATTTATTTGTAGTGAATTAAATGTTTGTCTTATGGATTTATGAAAATTTTTGCATATGCTCTTCAAAAATGTTTTGTTGGTTTGGCCCTTTTTGATGCATGATGAAAAGGGAGAGAAATATTTTGAGTTATTCTTTACCATGCATTCATTTTTTATTATTCTTTACCATGCATTCAATTTTTTGTAAAGTTCATTGTTTTGTAAAGTTCATAATATTTCTTTTGTAAAGTTCATTCATTATTTTTGTAAAGTTCATTTGTTTTGCAAAGTTCATAATATTTCTTTTCATAATATTTCTTTTGTTAGTTCATAATATTTCTTTCATAATATTTCTTTTGTTATACTTGATAGATAGCATAATTTGAGGGAGAGCTTTTTCAAACTCCTTTCCCATTTTTTTAAAAAAAAACTCATATGTTTTGTCGTCATCAAAAAAGGGGAGATTATTGGCCCAAGGTTACAATCACCCGGTTTCAAAGTTTTGATGATCACAAAACATATATAGTTATTTGTACTAATCAAGTTTAAGTGTTTAAGATAATTTCAGGGTTCTAAGGATCAAGAAGTTTCTTCCCCTAAAGGAAGTGGTGTTGACTCAAGATGACTCAAATACAGGATCAAAAATTCAAGTAACTCAACGATGCAATGGAAAAGCCTTATAAGATTTTAGTATGTTAAAGAGTAAGGATATGATGTGCTCAAGAAGTTACACACACAAAAATACACTTTTCAAAAATACAAGTTTTGGGTAGTATTGGTTTTGTTGCATGATTGGTTAATATACATATTTCATAATTTTTCAAATTTTTATATCAAGTTTAGAACGAGTATTTTATCTCCTATACTATGCTACATAACCCTCAAACTAATGCAAAATATTTTAAAAATATTTTTGAAGTTCAAAATCAGTTTAAATTCTATTTAAGGCCATAATGGTCGACCGTAGCTGTTTCAGGCCAACACGGTCGACCGGGCCTTTTCGCCGTAGGAGTGCACGCTGTGCACGTTTGTCGGTCGATCAGGCCGGTCGACCGTCAACCCCTGCGGTCGACCGACTGCATGACACTTGCTCTCAGTTTGTGCCAGTCAACTGACCCAGTCGACCGGCAGTTCAAATTCTCTTTTTAAATTGCCCTACGGTCGACCGGGCGGTCGACCAAAGCCAACGGCTATTTGCCAAGCGGTGTGCCAGTCAACCGGCCGGTCGACCGGCAGACGTCCAGACTGGCACCAACGGCTCTATTTTGGATCTGTTTTATTTTTTATTGGTTCCAATGACTATTTATTATTTTCACGTGGTTAAACTCACCCCTAATGACCTAGTATCACTTATGAATGGTATTTATCCTTTGCTTATAAATAGAGGTCATGGGTCCTTGGTTTTTGACAAGAAAAATATCCAGGTTTCAAGTGTTTTAAAGAAAGAAGTGTTTATAGCTTTTCATTTTCAAAGTTCTTTATATTGCAAAATTTTTTCAGTAGGTTTTCAAGGCTTCTAAATCTTTACTACTGAAATTTTTCTCTCACTTTACTTCTTGAGCCTGAAATCATACTCCACTCTATAAGAAGTTGTAAGAGAGTGTTTGTGGTCTTCCTAAATCACCAAGTGACTTGTATTCCATTGTGTTGTGGTTCCTCTTGTGTGGAGGATAGTATTGTTGGAGTTGGGTACTCCGGTCTTAAGTAGACCATTATAATCCTTTGGGTGTAAGGTTCCTGTGTGGAAGTTCCCTTTGTAGATATAGTGAAAATCCTTCATAGTGGTGAAGGTGTGGACGTAGAGCAGTGGCTCGAACCTCGAAACAAATTCTCTCTTGTTTGCAATTGATTTCTTCTTGCTCTTTATTGCTTTACATTCATATACTTGTGATACTATTTGTCTTATTTTCAATATTGCAATCATTTCATCTTCTCACATTTTCGGTCTATACTCATATCAACAAGGAAGCAATTAAGCACCTCAACTCATCATCTAGAGGAATCAAAGAGGAGAAATTCTAAAGCCCTTCATCGGGAATTCAGCTTCAATTTCTTGTTTTGTGTGACATCTTGTATCATACATCTTAACTAGTTTTTAAAAGTGCATCTGATTAGCATAACACCTATTCACCCCCCTCTAGGTGTTTTTCAATTGGTATCAGAGCTTTGATCTCTAGTTTCTTGGTTTAACAACCTTAGAGAGATCCTTAATTGCTAATTATCTTTTCATATTTCATCCTCATACACTTTAGTAAAGATGGCTGAAGGTATTAAGACCCTACTCAAGTTTGATGGCCTTAACTTTCTAATATGAAGGTTAAGATGACCGTATTTTTGCAATCCTGAGGAAGCCGAGTTGCAAAGGCGGTGACTAAACCCTTTAGTGCACCCCTTGGCGATGAGGACACTTGGTCCGATATTGATACGAAAGAGTTTGACGCTACTGCTAGGGCACACTATGCCTTACTTCAAGCTCTTAATGATGATGACATTGCTAGAGTCATACCTGCAAATCCGCATATGAGATTTGGACTCACCTTTTAGTCACTCATGAGGGAACATCACAAGAAAAGAGGGATAAAATTGACCTCTTACGTTCTCAATATGAAAACTTTACCATGCAAGAAAATGAGTCCATTGATGATATGGTTACAAAATTTACAAAAATAACTAACGGTCTTGCTTCTTTAGGTGAAGGCATTGACAACGATCAAAAGGTGAGGAAGATCATTCGTGCACTCCCACCATCTTGGTAAGTAAAAGCTACAACCTTGAAGGAACTCAACAACAAGAAAGAAATGGAGCTCATTGATCTTATTGGGAGCCTTAAGACCCATGAGATGGAAAGAAAGACTAAAGAAGAGATGGCTCTTCTAAAGAAGAAAGCAATCGCTTTCAAAAACTCTTCCACCTACTCCGATGAAGATGATGAAGAAGAGGATGATGAAGATCTCTTCTTTCTTGTAAGAATGTTTAGATAATGTACAATAAAGTAAAATTTCAAAATAAAGAAGATGGCAAGGAAAGGAAGAAAAGAAGATCATTTGCTTCAATTGCTGGAAGTCGGGGCACATCGTTGTGGAGTGTCTGAAAAATAAAAGCAAACCCTCCACCTCCAAGAAGCCATACAAGAAGAAGGTTTTAAAGGCTACATGAAATTCAGAGAGTGAATCCGACGAAGAAGTTGACACGGCTCACATGTGTTTCATGGCAAATGATAACACAAATAAGGTAACCCCCAAATCATCTATTGACGATTGTGAATTATCCATGGATGAATTAGGAGAAGTTTTTGAAGAATTATCTCACAATTATAATTTTCTTAAAAAGAAATATTTGAAAATGAAAAAAAAAATGAAACTCTCAACCACAAAATTTTCTTGCTCACAAAAGAAAAGGATGATTTAATTTCAACTCTCACTTCTACTCAAAAAGATTTTGATGCTTATAAGATTTCTTGTAAAGCTAAATTTCTTTTGATAGATAAAGATGAAATTTCATGATAAAGAATAAGATTAACTCTTTGGGAGAAGTTTTAAAGAAATGTGAATTTGACAAAACTAGATTGGAGGCTATGTTTCCTAAAAAACATATCTCAAAGAAACAAACTCATGCTACACTCACCCATGCTTACAAGTCACAACATTTGCACTCACATCATGCTAGGCATGTTCACAAACCAAACATTCGCACTCCACACACTCATCATGCATTCATGTATGGTAAAATTTATGCATGCACTTATTGTAGCAGAAAGGGTCACTTGGCTAAATTTTATTTTGATAAAATAAATGCCTCAAATAATCATGTTTGGGTTCGTAATGATAATATTAAAGGACCCAAGAAAATTTGGGTACCAAAGTCAACAATTATGTTACATGATGTAGCTACACTCAAAGCTCAAAGACGTAGAGAGCGGTGGTATCTTGATAGTGGTTGCTCAAGGCACATGACATGCGATATCAATAACTTTGCAACCCTATCAAGATACCATGAAGGTGGCACTATCACATTCGAAGATGACTTCAAAGGAATTGTTGGTATAGGTAACATTAAATTTGGTTCATCTCTTATGATTGAGAATGTTGCTTTAGTTGATGGCTTCATGCATAATCTCTTGAGTGTTAGTCAACTTTGTGATAAAGGTATTAATGTGATTTTTGATGACTTAGTTTGTAATGTATTTGATAGACAATCTAATGCATGTATACTTTCTGGATCTCGTGAAAACAATGTATACATGATATATATGTCTAATATGTAATGCAATGCCACATGTTTGAATGCCTTCAATGATGACTCTTGTTTGTGGCATAGGAGACTAGGCCATATTTCTTTTGACCATCTATCTAGAATAAACAACAAGGAAGCGGTGAAAGGTATTTCTTGTTTGAAATTTTAAAAGGACCGCATTTGCGATGCATGCCAACATGGAAAACAAACCAAGTCCTCTTTCAAATCCATCAAGGATATCATGACATCATGACCCTTGGAGTTAATTCATATGGATTTGTTTGGTCCTACTAAAACCAAAAGTCAAAGTCGGAATCGTTTTGCTTTTGTAATTGTTGATGATTTTTCTTGTTTTGCTTGGGTTTTCTTTTTAGAACATAAAAATCAAGCTCTTTCACATTTTCAAATGTTTAGGAAAAGAGTTGAAAAGGAAAAAGATTCTTCAATTTTATGAATAAGGAGTGACAGAGGTGGTGAATTCAATAGCCAATCCTTTTGTCACTTACTGCAAAGAACATGGAATTAAACATGAATTATCTTGTCCTAAAACTCCACAACAAAATAGAGTAGTTGAGAGGAAAATCAAACACTACAAGAAATGGGTAGGACTATGATAAATGAATATCATCTCCCTCAATACCTTTGGGCCGAGACCGTAAACACATCTTGTTACATATCAAATAAGGTTTCCTTTTGCAAAAACACTTCTAAAACTTCTTTCGAAATTTATTATTCAAGAAAACCAAATGTTTCTTATTTTAAAATTTTTGCTTGTAAAGTTTTTGCTTTAAATACTAAAGATAATTTAGGTAAGTTTGATGCAAAATCTTATGAAACTATTTTGTTGGTTACTCTAACACTAGTAAAGCCTATAGAGTCTTTAATAAATCTACTATGACTATTGAAGAATGTATACATGTAAAGTTTGAGGAATCTAATATTTTTATTGAGAATGTTGTAAAAATAGATTCCTTAGGTGAAAACATAAAGAGGATAACCTTGAAAGACTCACTTATACAAGAAGACAAGCCAAAGATTGATGTGCAAAGTGAAGTTCAATAAGTTGAAGTGGAGCCAACACAACCACTTTCAAAGGATTGAAGATTCACTCCACATCACCCAAAAGATCTCATTATAGGTGATGTATCTAAAGGGGTAACTACTCGTTCTAAACTCCATAATCTTTGTGGCCATTATGCTTTTATTCTCATTTTGAACCAAGGAACATCCTCGAAGTCGAGGGCGACTCATATTGGTTGCTTGCCATGCAAGAGGAGCTCAATCAATTTGAGCGCAATCAAGTTTGGCATCTTGTCCCTAGACCCCATGATAGACCAACAATTGACACTAAATGGATTTTTAGAAACAAGTTGGATGAGTCGGAAAATGTTATTAGGAATAAAGTTAGGCTAGTGGCCCAAGGTTACACCCCAATCGAATGTATCAATTTTGAGAAAACCTTTGCACCCGTAGCATGGTTTGAAGCCATACAGATAACACTTGCTTTTGCTTCCTATAAAGATTTCAAACTTTTTCAAATGGATGTCAAAAGTGCATTTTTAGATGGGTTTATTGAAGAGGAGGTGTATGTTGAACAACCCATCGGGTTTGTTGATCCTACACATCCCAATTTTGTTTTCAAAGTAGACAAAGTTTTATATAGTTTAAAACAAGCTCCTAGAGCTTGGTATGAAAGACTTTCATCATTTCTTATTTCTAATGGTTTGCTAAAGGAACAATAGATACCACTTTATTTACTAAACATGTTGAAATGATATTCTTATTGTTCAAATATATGTTAATGATATTATATGTAATACCCCGTTCCCGGAATACGTACTTAGTTGCGTATTCAGATTTTCCGATCGTATTTTTTCGATTTGTTTCCTGTATTTGTTTTGCTTTATGAATTCCTTATATGATTGTTTTGTCTTGGATTTGGATTCGTGGACTCGGAGTCAGTCCCAGTCCGAACCAGGAACCCGATTATAGTATATTATTCGATTTGGTCTTTCCGGTGATTAGATTTGACCGATTTTAGTTTTAAATATCATTTTCCATTATTATATATTTTCTATGATTTTCTAGATTTTTCTGGAATTAAAATGAATTTCTTCAAAACCAGTGTCGGCCAGTGTCGCTGACCGCTTCCCGGATTTTTAATTCACAAACCACTTGGAATTTCTCGAAGAGTCTTTAGACGATTCTTCTTAGAGTAATATTTCCTACCTAAATCCTTTTTCTGAAGATTTTACGAATTTATGGATATTCCGCCGGAGTCGGTAGAAGACTGATTCCAGTATTTTTTATTTCACAAACAGTTAGGAATTTCATGATGGTCCTTTAGGCATTATTCCTTAGAATCATATTTTCTACCTACATTCTTTTTCTGAGGATTTTATGATTTTATGAAAATTCCTTCGGAGTCGGTAGTTAACTGATTCCAGGATTTTTAGTTTACAATCGGAATTGAATTTCTGAATTCCGCTTCCACTTTATGTCTTAAAATCATATTTTATTCTTTAATGCATTTTCTGGAATTTTTTGGAATTTATCAAAATCCGGCCGACCCGGGATAGACCGGTATCGGCGGTTGGCTTCCGGATTTTTAATTTGAAAACGGGATTTTATTTCTGAAAACCGATTTCATATTATTCCTCAGGATGACGTTATCTACCTCCGGGTATTTTTGGGGATTTTTCGGAGACAGTCGATTTTTCAACCTTATTATTATATTATTATTTTTAATCTTTTCTTTCTTTCTTTCTTTCCTTCCTTTTCTTTTTCCCTCAACCGACTCCACCCACTCCCCTCCACGTGGGGAGACACATCCCCTCTCCCTCATTTAATTCTCTCCCATCACCATCCCTCTCACTCCTTTTCTTTTTCTTTTCCTTTTTCTTTTCTTTCTCTTTCCTTTCCTCCATTTCTTTTCTCCTCTCTCTTCTTTTTCTTCATCTGGCGACCACCACCGCCGGCCCTCCGGCGACCCTCCGGCCACCACCGCCGGCGAGGAGCCTCCTTCCTCTCTCTCTCTCTTTCTTTTTCTTTTCCTTCCTTTTCTTTTCTTTTTCCCTTTTTTTTCCTTTTTCTTCTTTTTCTTCTTCCTCCCTCCAGATCCGGCCGACTCCACCGCCGCCGGCGAGCCTCCAACCCCGGCGAGCCACCTCCTTCTCCTCCTCCTTCTTTCTTTTCCTTTTCTTCTTCCTTTTCTTCTTTCTTTTTCTTTCTTTTTCTTTCTCTTTTGGGGTGGCCGGCGCCACCCCTGGTCTTGGGCGCCGCCGGCGGTGGCCGGCGGCCGCGTGCAGCCAGGGGCCCACCTGGGCCCCTGTGCTTGGCCGGAGAGGAGGGGGGCAAGCCCCCCTCTCTTTTCCCTTGCTGGAGGGGGGCACAGCCCCCCCCTTCTCCTCCTTTGGGGTGGCCGGAGGCCACCCCTGCCTGCGCCGGCCACCCCTGGCCGGCGCAGTCTCCGCGCCTCCCTGGCCGCAGCCAGGGAGAGGCGCCAGGCCAGGCCAGGCCGGCCTGGCCTGGGCGTGCGCAGGGGGGCAGCAGCCCCCCTGCTGTGTTTTCTCCCCCCCTTTTGGGGTGGCCAGCGCGGCCACCCCTGGCCGGCGACCACCGGAGGCCGCCGGCGCCGGCCCAAGAGTGGCCACGGCCAGGCCACCTGGCCTGGCCGTGAGCGTGAGAGGGGGGCTGCCCCCTTCTCTCTTTTTTCCCCTTCCCTGTTTCTCTCCTCTCTCTCTCTCTCTCCTGGACTCTCCCTCTCTCTCTCTCCTGTTTCTCTCTCCTCTCTCTTTCTCTCTCCTCTCCTTCTCACTCTAGCTCTCTCTCTCTCTCTCAACCGCACACTCTCTCTCCTAATTCTCTCTCTCTCTCATCATCTCTTTCTCTCTCTAAAATCTCACTTTCTCTCTCTAAATAGACTCTCTCTAGAAATCCCTTTCCCTCTCTAGACTTTCTCTCTCTACTTTCTCTCTCTAAAAATTCCCATTTTCTCTCTCTAGGATATCCCTTTCTCTCTCTACACTTTCTCTCTCTAAAAATCCCATTTTCTCTCTCTAGATTTCTCGCTCTTTCTCTCTCTTCACTTTCTCTCTCCTCTTCACTTTTTCTCTCTAAATAGTTCTCTCTCTAGACTTTCTCTCTCTAAACCTCTCTTTCTCTCTCCTCTTCACTCTACATATTTATATCAGGTTTTGTGGCGCATCCCAAGCTTCCGTGGAGTTCGGATATTTCGGTATATTGGTGACTCAGGCGAGTGTTCTCACTCGCTACCCTCTTGCTTCTCATTCCATTGATTATGATAGTATACTCGCTCTAGTCTTTATGTATTGTATTTCATGCTTTATATCTTTTATTGCTTTATGCTATGCGTGGCCGACCCTTCGTGGTCGTTGGACTTGTTGGACTTTGGGTCATTACTTTTATGTTACCACTTGCCATACCACTACTTCAGACTTGTTAGTTGCATGCTTCCTTTTAACACATGTATATCACCTGACATCTAGAGTGTTATCACCTGACCACCTGACCTACTACTATTTGGCTAGACCCTCTGGTTATGACCTGACTTACCCAGACTATTATCAATCCCTTGACATAACTTGCCACCTGATTATTATCCATCTCTTGTTATGTTTGGTTGTTTACTAAATATCACCACTCTGTCATGCTATCACTTGACACCCAGCATGATGATTTGACTTGTGATTATCATCTTTACGGGGACCTTGACTTATGATTCTGTGTCATGATCAGTGACCTGTATATTGTATTCCTGCTTTACATGCAGTGACCTGACTATATAGTACTTATGTACTCCTTATTCCTGATCATGTCTATTTCCTGTTATTCCCGTAAAGTGATAATTAAACTAATAAATCCTAAAAAAGACCAACTTGTATTGGGTCGGGGGAAACATGCGGATATCGATATGTGTTCGTGTTTACAGTGGCATTAGGTATTGTGCACTATATCCGGTCTGACCTGTGGTACTCCAGGGGACCGAGGGGAGAGCTGGCTCCCTTATTCCTGATCTATAGGGCATACATAAGTCCCTCCTGTTTAGCCTTGCGGCTGGTTTCCGTTTCCATGCAACGGAACAATCCTGGACCGTGGTCCCGGGCATGCACGGGACCCACTGTAAACATAGTTCGTTGATACCCCCGCTGTTTCCAATAACACCCTCGACTTGCTTATATATGGATGTATGTGAGTTGGCCGTACACCGAGCCACATACCTAGATATATGGGTTAGACGAGTAATAATAAAGTGTCATAATAACCGGCTCTTTAAGTTGTAAGTAGAGGTATGTGGAATGGGACGCATACCAAAGCCTACATCTTAAACGGCTATGAATCTGTGCTGTGCCTTACCGTATTTGCTTTTCCCGGACTTTATATCGGATTTCGTGTTTTATGAGTATTATGGTAGTTCGGATTGGTTTTATTCGGATTCCCTGTTTTATGATTATCATGCCATATCTATTCTTACCTGCTCTATCCTATCTGCCTACTGAGTATTCCCACTTGATATATGCATTATTGTGCTCACCCTGCTTCACCACTTGGTTTTGCTTCTACACTCGCCTGGGGAGTATCATTTGACTCCCCTGGATTCTCACGTCCAGGTCTTGGAGCTAGGAGCGGGTGTTCAGAGTAACGCAGCAGTAGCGTGGATCTTCAGCCGACCTTTCGGAGCTCCATCCTTCCAGACCCCCTTTGTGCCTCTCGAGTTTTCCTTAGCAAACTCGTGAGTGCTCTTTTACACTTTTCACTTGTACAGTTCCTTGCATACTTATAAGCGAGCCCCTTTTTATACTGTTCATATATGTATATCTTTTGTATTCTCGCATTTGCGCATATCTGTGATGTATTATTATTGTAATATTCATCACCTCTGGTGATAATTCTGTAATTGTATATATGTGTTGGAATGTATAATGCACCATTTGCTTCCGTACTCTGATTCTTGTTTGTACTGATGCTTAGCGTATATACGGGAGGGTAGTTCTGACCTACGTATATACGTTGCAGTGACGTCCCCGTATTCGTGGAATCGGGGCGTTACAGGTTGGTATCAGAGCCTAGGCTCTAACCTCCTCAGTACGTCCAGAAGGCAAATCAATGGTAAAGAGATTTGCAACTGGAATACTGAGTCTTGGTTATACATTCCAACTGCAAGTGCAGAGTTATCTATTTCTTGACTATCTTTCCTTTGATTTCAAATCCCTCCTTGACTATCTTTCCTTTGATTCCAAATTCCTCCTATCCTTTTCCTGTTTTGGTTTTATGTTTTGGTTTTATGAAGCCTTATACTATTTTAAGATATGACTAGACTAGAGAGGTAGTGGCTGGTTCAGAAGGAAGCTATTATGTGATCTCTTCGGCCAATTCTATGAAGCTTGGTATTCTCCAGATCGATCTTGATCTGGCTATCTTTCAGAGGACAGCAGTCGGATTCTTAATTATCGGTCTTCTTTATTATGCTCAGGATTTCGGGGTTTTCTTTATTACACAGCCACGACATCATCAGTATTCATTTATTTCACAGCCACGACATCATCAGTATTATTCAGCATTATTCTAAAGATTTATTACACAGCCACGACATCTTCAGCCGGAAATGCAGAGTATGATTTTTATTCAGTTGACTTGAGAGCCCTACCTATAGTGCTTCGTATCTTAATTGGTATAAATTCCAGCCTTTGTCCCCTTTGTATTCAATTTGCCCCTTAACGAAATTGCGAGGACGCAATTTTTGTAAGGTGGGTGGATTGTAATACCCCGTTCCCGGAATACGTACTTAGTTGCGTATTCAGATTTTCCGATCGTATTTTTTCGATTTGTTTCCTGTATTTGTTTTGCTTTATGAATTCCTTATATGATTGTTTTGTCTTGGATTTGGATTCGTGGACTCGGAGTCAGTCCCAGTCCGAACCAGGAACCCGATTATAGTATATTATTCGATTTGGTCTTTCCGGTGATTAGATTTGACCGATTTTAGTTTTAAATATCATTTTCCATTATTATATATTTTCTATGATTTTCTAGATTTTTCTGGAATTAAAATGAATTTCTTCAAAACCGGTGTCGGCCAGTGTCGCTGACCGCTTCCCGGATTTTTAATTCACAAACCACTTGGAATTTCTCGAAGAGTCTTTAGACGATTCTTCTTAGAGTAATATTTCCTACCTAAATCCTTTTTCTGAAGATTTTACGAATTTATGGATATTCCGCCGGAGTCGGTAGAAGACTGATTCCAGTATTTTTTATTTCACAAACAGTTAGGAATTTCATGATGGTCCTTTAGGCATTATTCCTTAGAATCATATTTTCTACCTACATTCTTTTTCTGAGGATTTTATGATTTTATGAAAATTCCTTCGGAGTCGGTAGTTAACTGATTCCAGGATTTTTAGTTTACAATCGGAATTGAATTTCTGAATTCCGCTTCCACTTTATGTCTTAAAATCATATTTTATTCTTTAATGCATTTTCTGGGATTTTTTGGAATTTATCAAAATCCGGCCGACCCGGGATAGACCGGTATCGGCGGTTGGCTTCCGGATTTTTAATTTGAAAACGGGATTTTATTTCTGAAAACCGATTTCATATTATTCCTCAGGATGACGTTATCTACCTCCGGGTATTTTTGGGATTTTTCGGAGACAGTCGATTTTTCAACCTTATTATTATATTATTATTTTTAATCTTTTCTTTCTTTCTTTCTTTCCTTCCTTTTCTTTTTCCCTCAACCGACTCCACCCACTCCCCTCCACGTGGGGAGACACATCCCCTCTCCCTCATTTAATTCTCTCCCATCACCATCCCTCTCACTCCTTTTCTTTTTCTTTTCCTTTTTCTTTTCTTTCTCTTTCCTTCCCTCCATTTCTTTTCTCCTCTCTCTTCTTTTTCTTCATCTGGCGACCACCACCGCCGGCCCTCCGGCGACCCTCCGGCCACCACCGCCGGCGAGGAGCCTCCTTCCTCTCTCTCTCTCTTTCTTTTTCTTTTCCTTCCTTTTCTTTTCTTTTTCCCTTTTTTTTCCTTTTTCTTCTTTTTCTTCTTCCTCCCTCCAGATCCGGCCGACTCCACCGCCGCCGGCGAGCCTCCAACCCCGGCGAGCCACCTCCTTCTCCTCCTCCTTCTTTTCTTTTCCTTTTCTTCTTCCTTTTCTTCTTTCTTTTTCTTTCTTTTTCTTTCTCTTTTGGGGTGGCCGGCGCCACCCCTGGTCTTGGGCGCCGCCGGCGGTGGCCGGCGGCCGCGTGCAGCCAGGGGCCCACCTGGGCCCCTGTGCTTGGCCGGAGAGGAGGGGGGCAAGCCCCCCTCTCTTTTCCCTTGCTGGAGGGGGGCACAGCCCCCCTCCCTTCTCCTCCTTTGGGGTGGCCGGAGGCCACCCCTGCCTGCGCCGGCCACCCCTGGCCGGCGCAGTCTCCGCGCCTCCCTGGCCGCAGCCAGGGAGAGGCGCCAGGCCAGGCCAGGCCGGCCTGGCCTGGGCGTGCGCAGGGGGGCAGCAGCCCCCCTGCTGTGTTTTCTCCCCCCCTTTTGGGGTGGCCAGCGCGGCCACCCCTGGCCGGCGACCACCGGAGGCCGCCGGCGCCGGCCCAAGAGTGGCCACGGCCAGGCCACCTGGCCTGGCCGTGAGCGTGAGAGGGGGGCTGCCCCCTTCCCTCTTTTTTCCCCTTCCCTGTTTCTCTCCTCTCTCTCTCTCTCTCTCCTGGACTCTCCCTCTCTCTCTCTCTCCTGTTTCTCTCTCCTCTCTCTTTCTCTCTCCTCTCCTTCTCACTCTAGCTCTCTCTCTCTCTCTCAACCGCACACTCTCTCTCTCCTAATTCTCTCTCTCTCTCATCATCTCTTTCTCTCTCTAAAATCTCACTTTCTCTCTCTAAATAGACTCTCTCTAGAAATCCCTTTCCCTCTCTAGACTTTCTCTCTCTACTTTCTCTCTCTAAAAATTCCCATTTTCTCTCTCTAGGATATCCCTTTCTCTCTCTACACTTTCTCTCTCTAAAAATCCCATTTTCTCTCTCTAGATTTCTCGCTCTTTCTCTCTCTTCACTTTCTCTCTCCTCTTCACTTTTTCTCTCTAAATAGTTCTCTCTCTAGACTTTCTCTCTCTAAACCTCTCTTTCTCTCTCCTCTTCACTCTACATATTTATATCAGGTTTTGTGGCGCATCCCAAGCTTCCGTGGAGTTCGGATATTTCGGTATATTGGTGACTCAGGCGAGTGTTCTCACTCGCTACCCTCTTGCTTCTCATTCCATTGATTATGATAGTATACTCGCTCTAGTCTTTATGTATTGTATTTCATGCTTTATATCTTTTATTGCTTTATGCTATGCGTGGCCGACCCTTCGTGGTCGTTGGACTTGTTGGACTTTGGGTCATTACTTTTATGTTACCACTTGCCATACCACTACTTCAGACTTGTTAGTTGCATGCTTCCTTTTAACACATGTATATCACCTGACATCTAGAGTGTTATCACCTGACCACCTGACCTACTACTATTTGGCTAGACCCTCTGGTTATGACCTGACTTACCCAGACTATTATCAATCCCTTGACATAACTTGCCACCTGATTATTATTCATCTCTTGTTATGTTTGGTTGTTTACTAAATATCACCACTCTGTCATGCTATCACTTGACACCCAGCATGATGATTTGACTTGTGATTATCATCTTTACGGGGACCTTGACTTATGATTCTGTGTCATGATCAGTGACCTGTATATTGTATTCCTGCTTTACATGCAGTGACCTGACTATATAGTACTTATGTACTCCTTATTCCTGATCATGTCTATTTCCTGTTATTCCCGTAAAGTGATAATTAAACTAATAAATCCTAAAAAAGACCAACTTGTATTGGGTCGGGGGAAACATGCGGATATCGATATGTGTTCGTGTTTACAGTGGCATTAGGTATTGTGCACTATATCCGGTCTGACCTGTGGTACTCCAGGGGACCGAGGGGAGAGCTGGCTCCCTTATTCCTGATCTATAGGGCATACATAAGTCCCTCCTGTTTAGCCTTGCGGCTGGTTTCCGTTTCCATGCAACGGAACAATCCTGGACCGTGGTCCCGGGCATGCACGGGACCCACTGTAAACATAGTTCGTTGATACCCCCGCTGTTTCCAATAACACCCTCGACTTGCTTATATATGGATGTATGTGAGTTGGCCGTACACCGAGCCACATACCTAGATATATGGGTTAGACGAGTAATAATAAAGTGTCATAATAACCGGCTCTTTAAGTTGTAAGTAGAGGTATGTGGAATGGGACGCATACCAAAGCCTACATCTTAAACGGCTATGAATCTGTGCTGTGCCTTACCGTATTTGCTTTTCCCGGACTTTATATCGGATTTCGTGTTTTATGAGTATTATGGTAGTTCGGATTGGTTTTATTCGGATTCCCTGTTTTATGATTATCATGCCATATCTATTCTTACCTGCTCTATCCTATCTGCCTACTGAGTATTCCCACTTGATATATGCATTATTGTGCTCACCCTGCTTCACCACTTGGTTTTGCTTCTACACTCGCCTGGGGAGTATCATTTGACTCCCCTGGATTCTCACGTCCAGGTCTTGGAGCTAGGAGCGGGTGTTCAGAGTAACGCAGCAGTAGCGTGGATCTTCAGCCGACCTTTCGGAGCTCCATCCTTCCAGACCCCCTTTGTGCCTCTCGAGTTTTCCCTTAGCAAACTCGTGAGTGCTCTTTTACACTTTTCACTTGTACAGTTCCTTGCATACTTATAAGCGAGCCCCTTTTTATACTGTTCATATATGTATATCTTTTGTATTCTCGCATTTGCGCATATCTGTGATGTATTATTATTGTAATATTCATCACCTCTGGTGATAATTCTGTAATTGTATATATGTGTTGGAATGTATAATGCACCATTTGCTTCCGTACTCTGATTCTTGTTTGTACTGATGCTTAGCGTATATACGGGAGGGTAGTTCTGACCTACGTATATACGTTGCAGTGACGTCCCCGTATTCGTGGAATCGGGGCGTTACATTATATTTGGATCTACTAATGAAAAACATACAAGAATCAATTGTGGCTCATTAGTTGTACAAGTATATACACGAGTTTTAATGAAATTACATCTAAACAGGTAGTCAAAACATAAAGCATAAAACAAAACATAATCAATATGATCATTATGTAAATGCACATGTCTTAGAGTTATGATATATACAATAGCTAAACTAAAGTGAGAACACAAAATATGGATCCATATGAACATGGGTGTATCTCAATTACTATACATGTGTGTCATAAGTCTAATTGTCATGGCATTTAACATGATAATCATAAAAAATCAAAATATGCTAAAAATTAACAATATAAGAGCATGTAAATTAAATGAGAGTTAGAGATCGTTACCAAAACCAATAGGGCTAATCTCTAGGTCTCCAAACCATGGTGGTCCTCCCACCAAATTTCCTTGTAGGTGATGCATTCAAAGTAGTGTCCATCAAGCACAAGAGCATTCACCATAATGGCACCAAAGCTCTCATGTTAAGCAAGAGCCCACACCTACATCAAATAAAATAGGAGTGAATTTTGGTACCCATACTCTATTGGGTTCATGGGGGTTAGCACCTTTCCTAACCCAAATAAATTTATTTGCAAAATTTACATTATGTATTCTATCATAACAAAACTTTGCAAAGTGGCCCTTACGTCTATAATGTGTACAAGTGTACACATGAGCATACATGGAATCATGTGTGTGAGCATGACGAGCATGTGTATGCCGTGTATGGTGTGCATGCATGTGAGGGGAGCATGTTTCTTGCGAAACATGGATTCCAACCGTGTGTGGTTCATGGCACATTGGCTTAAAATGGAGCCCAAACAATCAGCACTCTTCTTTAACATACATATATCATTTTCAATAATAGTAGAAGAGGTGGAGCATGCAATAGGTACACTAGATGATGAAGCATGGTAAACATGAGTATCTAAATTATTTTTCAAGGAAATATTTTCTTTTGAAACCAAATCCAATTTCTTTGAAATTAAAACAATTTTATTTTTCAAAGATTCATTCTCTTTTAAAACAAAATCAAGTTTTGAAGATAGAACTTCATTTTTCTTCAAAACATCATCACAATCATTTTTTACTTTTTAAAATTTTGTTTTCATTTGAGACAAGATCAAGTTGGGATTTCAATGAGTCCCTTTCATTAGAAATTTCAACTTTTTCTTGCAAAGCCATGTTAAG
Organism: Agave tequilana; assembly: GCA_038442645.1. Lineage (NCBI taxonomy): Eukaryota > Viridiplantae > Streptophyta > Magnoliopsida > Asparagales > Asparagaceae > Agave > Agave tequilana. The sequence goes on from JAVJIF010009577.1 coordinate 112,269, forward strand.
TTTAGAAAATAAATCCTTATTCTCTTATTTTAATTTAAAACTTTCTTTTTCAAGAGTTGGCATTTTTCTAATAGGTTTTCACAACCAATAGATAGTTCTTCATTTAAAGCGTCGGCATCCACATAATCATTACTAGAAGAACTAGCACTATCATCCAATTTAGTTTCTGAATTTATCTCAAGGGAGTCATTCCCTTGGACTATGTGGCAATATGGTCGGACTCATCCTCACTAGATTCCTTCTCTACAATGTTTGGCGTTTAAAGTTTTGGAGAGGTCAATGTGTTCTACACTGCAAAGTCGAAATCACAATGAGAAGTCATACATAAATATTCTTTGTTTAGAGTACATCTAAGTGAAATCACCTAGAAGGGGGGTGAATAGGTGATATGGCTAATCTATAAAACTAAATGCGCTAAATGCGGAAGCTTAAAACTAATTTGCAACACACTTAGTACAACACACAAGTGTAGCCGAATTTTCCGTGAAGGGCTTTGGACTAACTCCTCTTGATTCCCCTAGATATGGGTTGAGGTGCTATATGAAGCTCTTGTGGTTAAGTACAAGTGAGGCACACACAAACAATCCAAGCATATAATGAATAGCAATATGAATCAATGCAAGGACAACACAAGCATATGAATGATATGACAATATAAATAATGCAATGCACAAATGTAAAGAGAGAGTTAGAGAGACAATGGATCAAACACAAATACAAAGATATGTTTCGAGGTTCGAGCCCCTAACTCTACGTCCCCGCCTTCACCGAGAAGGATTTCTAATCCACTATCTTGTCCGCCGAGGACTTCCACCGAGGGAACCTCCACCGAGGAGGATTTTTACAACAAGGGAGTACCGAACTCCTCTCTTAAACACCGCCTCACAACGAGGGGTAGGCCCGTAGCCAAACAACCACAAACACCTCTACCGAAGAGGGTTACAACCACCAAGCTCCACCTCACACAAGAGGGAGCAAACCAACAATCTCAACCTCTACCAAAGAGGGAGCAAACCAATCACCCGATCAACCTCTACCAAAGAGGGATACAACAAAAGCAAGGGAGTTTACAACAAGTGGTTTCTTTCAACCACAACCAATCTCTCTTTCCTCTTTTCCACAAAACAAGATCCTAATAGAATAGGATAGATGATAAGCTCAAGTGTGGAAAAACTAGAGTTTGGAAAATAAAAACTCAAAGAAAAATACTTGAGAAAACTCTTGTAAAAGATAGAAATGAAGAACAATACAAATCTCCCAATTTTTCTATTTTCTTTGATTTTTCCAAAAACTCTAAAACAAATAAAGATTGATCTTTTTAGCACTTAAACACTTTTGAAAACTTGTTTTTAAAACCAGAGAATGGGAAAATTTTTGCTCTGAAAATCTTTTAGAAAACCATGAAGAGATGGGGTATTTATAGCCCCAATAGAAAACTAGCCGTTAGGCTAATCTGTCAGCCTGACAGGCTTGCGGTCGACCGGCCGGTCGACCGCCAACGGTCAAAAATATGACCGTTAGAGCAATCCGGTCGACCGTGATCGGGGGCGAAACTAGCACTCAAAAGTGTGTATTATGTAAAATCAATGAAAAGCTCGAATGAGCTAATGTACCCTCGATACTTCCGTTATAGCATTGGCTTAACGGGTCGAATCCACAGGGAAGGGAGGCGATAGAAGCATTAACAGTCTCTATTCACGTCAGTTGTTAACACTTCTTCTTTATTAAAAGAATGAAAAAAGAATGAAAAAGAAAAGAAAATGAAATTCAGAATGTGGTAGGTGAGGAGAGCGATGAAAACGTCGAAGAAAACCAAAATAGAAGTGGTTTGGAAAACAAAATAGAAAATAGAATGGAACAAAGATGAACTAAGAAGGATGGTAAAAACACTGATGAAAAGATAAAAGAGTTGCCTTTAAAAACAAAGAAAAAGAAACCTCATGGCTACTAACTACTAAATACTCCACTAACCATGCTAACCTCTTCGAGATAGTTGCCTCACATTTTGATCCTCGGCCATCACAATCCTTGGCTCCGAGAGACGATACAAAGCATGGCTCATGGATGGTTCATCACATTCATAACATTGCAACAAGAACAAGCCAATACAAGCATCACTCATTACACTACTAGCATGAAATAAAAGAGCATAAAATAAAAGAGAGTTAGCTTGGTTAGCAAGTTAGCAAGTTAGATGTTAGAACCCATCATCTTTGGCCATCAATGGCTCTTGCAAGAACAAGGCCTTGTAGAGGCAACCCAATTCATGTGGATTATCAAGTAAGTGGTTAGATGGTTAGTGGTTAGTAGTTAGATTGCCATGAGAAGAAAAACTAGCAAGAAATCATGTAGAAGGTGAAGGAGATTACATTGGAAGAGAAAGGAGGCATCTTTACATAGAGTGTCACTCTCTATTACATCAATCCCTTCCTTTCTCTCTCTAGAAATCACTCAGCCCTACTACAATGATCTAAGAAAAAGAAATGAAAAATACAAGAAATAAAGAACACTCACCTACACTACACTAAAATCTGGACCTACCCCTAAAAACGAAGACTGCTCACGTTTTGGCCAAAGGCAGGGCTATTTATAGGCATAGGAAGCATCCAGAAGACGAGACGGGGCCACGCGTCGAAAATCGACGCGTGGCTCCACTCCTTTGCCGCGGAAACGCGGCTATTGCCGCGTTTCTGTGGCAATACCAGGGAGCCACATCCCTGGTTTTTGTCAGGTTGTTCCTCTGTCTTCGTGGGTTGTCAGGGTATATCCCGTTTCTGGTAATTTCGTCCGAATATTCGTCTGACATGTGCAAGAGGCTAGGTTCAATGAATCTTCTAGATAATCCTTGGCTTGGCCTCCAAGTAATGCGGGATTAATTACCATAAAAGAGGTTTAATTAGGCTCTTATTACCCCTTTGCCCTTGAACTTTGGATCTACCTGCAATAAAGACCAAAACACGGTTTAGACCGACAATTTATTCATAAATCGGTGGAAAATGCGATATAATAATGCATAATCGTAGACTAATCACACCCCACACTTATCTTTTGCTCGTCCCGAGCAAAACAAGAAAAGAAAACTATACTACGGATGTTATTACACCACTTTCGCAGGTGACACGATTACACTGAGCGTGTGTAACAAGCCGTTAAACCTCTAGGTTACCCTAGAGGAGAAGTGTTGTCTCCTGAGGGTTTTCAGCGGATTGCACCCACAAAATCCATAAAGAAAGAAGACAAATGTTAGTATTTTGAAAACACATTTTGAAAGAGAGACAAATTTATGAAATATTTTTGCAAAAATATAAGTGATCTAAGGTCATAAGTCCACCACAAATCATTCTTCCTTAAACTTAGTCTCTATGCAAGATCTTGTCTTCAATTAAGGTAAGAATTCAAAATTGGATTGAATAATTTATCTTTCATAAAACCTAGATAATATGCACTTTGTGAAGATTTCTGGGATTTCAACTCTAACCATCAAGCCATTTATTTATTCTCTTTTTTTTTTTCCTTCTTCCCTTAGTTTTCTTAGGCTTTCTAGTTCACCCATGTAGCGAGCCTATAACCGATGACTCCCAAACCAGATGGTCCTAGGGCACCAGATGAGAAAACATCCCTCGGGTTAAAGGACTCGAGTAAATAAGGCCACAAAACTAAGGGGATTATTTGTTCTTTTGACCACCGTTAGGCGTGAATAATCATGCTTCTTGAGGCATAGTTATCCAGCTTAATAAGTGATATTTTCTTTTGACTACCGTTAGGCTTGAATAATCATGCTTCTTGAGGCATAATTATCCAGCTTAATAAGTGATGTTTTATTCAAATTTTTTTCTTTTTATTTATTTTATGGCATTTTAGGTCTTTGTTTCCATCCCAAAAATTGTGTAAGTGTGAAGTGCATACGATCTAAGGCAAAAAATTCAAGATAAAATTATCTCCCTAATTTATCTTACTTAGCCTATAATTTTAAACAAGATCCATTATTTCAACTAGGTTTAAGATGTCATAATTAAGGTTTCCTTAATTTCTAAGATCATCTTAATTTTCTTAAAAATTGATCAAAACTTTGTCTCTTATTTCAAAAAATTTTTAAAGAAAGAGAAAATTTCTATACAAAAGAGAAGATTTCTAAAATTATCCTTAAAAGAAGTATAAAAGACAGAAAATCTAAAAAACTCTACGTTAGTAAACCCTCCCCCATACTTATCTCATGCATTGTCCTCAATGCATCGTGATGTATGTATGCATGAAACAAATAGAGAGGGAAGAAAAAATCACCTCAAGGTGGTGGTTCCGGTGGTAGTCTGATTGGTCCACGAAATGCGGTCCAATCATTCTTGCGTGGAGTCCGGAGGAACCCACCAGAAATCTCAAGAATACAACCCACAAGAATGATGTATATATGAATGATTTTTATTAACAGTTTTACCCCATCTAATTTCCAAATTTTCAAAATAATTTCGGAGTGAAATTTATCAACACCCTTGTCCCAGAATGGAATGATTGATTTGGACTCAGGAAATATAGGAACTAATATCGACTCAGAAAAATGACTCAAGTCAAGTAAAGGTTCGGGAGTCGAGATCGGTTCTGGAAGAGGGTCCAAATCAAGAAGATGAAGCTCAAATCCACATTCATTTCCCCATGATGGAATGTGACTATCAAAGATTGGTGATTCAAGTTCAGGAATGACAGGTATGGGAATCAAAACTGACTCTAAAATGTTGCTCAAATTAGGTAACAAAACAGGAGTCAATAGTGATTTAGGAATTTGAACTGGATCACAAACTTGAGAATCAAAGTCACATTCCTCATTAAGTTCAATTCCACAAAAATGAGAACTTACCAATTTATCAAATGGACTTTCAAAAGTATGAAATTGGTCAAGTTCAATATGATCATCATAAGAGATTAGTGATTCAATTTCACAATGAACTGGCACTGGATCCAATACTGACTCGGGAAAAGGAGTGAAATCAGGTGAAGACACCGGAGTCATAATTGAATCAGGAAGTAGAATTGAATCATCAAGTGAAAGTTCAGGATCATATTCATACTCAAGTTCAATTTTAGGAAAAGGATAACTTGCCAAAATATCAATGGAATATGAAGTTTGGACAAGTTCAGGTGGGTGTGCTGAAATTGAATCTTGATTTCCAAAACAACATGACTCTTTGGCTCGGACAGAATGGTTAGTGACATTAGAAATAGGATGAGAATGAAGAGTGGATCATCAAATCTATGTCACGGTTACGATCATTTTGAGCCTGAGTCATGATTTCAAGCACCTTTTTCTGGCTGATTGGTTCATCGTTTTGTTGAAGAGATGCAGTGTTGTTTTGGAATTGGTGGTGAAATTGTGAGTCCATCAGATTTTGTGATTGTTGTTTGGACTCACATAAAAGTTCCTTACTCATTTCCAAGGCAGATGGTTGTTCATTATGAGGGGGTGGAATTGAGTAAGACTCTTGAAAATACTGTGGAATTGGAGAGGGCAATGTTTTCTGAAGTTGTTGCTCGGCCCTTTGTAGATTGGCTTCTAGACTCTTTTGTAACTCAGATTTTTCTTCAATGGGAGGTCCAAAAAAAAGGAGTATAGGAAGCACATTCGGGGAATGAATATTGTGTAAATTGTGGACAAGATGGACATGGGGGATATGGTGGACAAGGAGGTTGAAAATTTAACTCAGGGGACTTGAATCCCCATTGACTCTGTGACGAGTTGAAATTATTCTGAAAATTATAGTTATAAGAATGTGGGTATGGGTTGTATTGATTCGGATAAGGCCAACCCGGTGTACGTGATTGGTGCATATTGTAAAACGTCGGGTTGAAATTATCCGAACCAAATGGGGTTGGTGTGAAATATGGATTCATGTTCGGATTGAAAGAATTGTTATTGTTGAATGCCATTTCACAAACAATCACAAACAAAAAGAAAAAATCAAACAACAAACAAAAAGAAGAAGAAAAAAATCAAAACCAAGCCGATAGAAGGGTTGACCTAGACCTAGATGAAATGTCCCTAGGGGCCAACGTCTATTCAAATTTTATTAGGGCTTGGGTTGTGTGAGTGGGGAGATGGTTTTTGGGCTAAGGAATGGTGATTAAATCCCCACCTTATCTTGTATGGGTTTTGCCCTTAAGTTCAATTTGTGCAAGTGTGCAATATAGACAAGAATATAACACAAAGCGATAAATCACCCATGTGTTTGTCCTATGCTATATGCAATGCCATATTTACATCTCCATCCAAATCACAACAACAGAACAAAATACAGTATATTGGAATTGAATTGACACGTGCCTAAATGCAAATGTCTAAACTGTTTTAAAAGCGTTCAAATACCGTATTTTAGTTCTTTATTTTATTATGGTGTGTAGGAAATCAAAGCAAGAAAGATAGCAGTACAAATCCACTAGCTATTACAATTCACGCATCCCAGAACAACACGATATACAATTTTCACAAAACTGCCGCGTTTACGCGGCAAATGTTGCGGTTGCGCGGCTTTGTTTCAGAATCTGGGGCCCTACTTTCTAGAGCAGGGAGATGCAAAGCTAGGGTTTATTCTGCAATGTTAAGCACCTGTAAATATTGCCCTGCACACCAAAACAGAGAAGACAATGTTAACAAAAACGTGAAAACAAAACCATTCCCTTCCCCGGCAACGGCGCCAAAAATTTGATCGGGGGCGAAACTAGCACTCAAAAGTGTGTATTATGTAAAATCAATGAAAAGCTCGAATGTGCTAATGTACCCTCGATACTTCCGTTATAGCATTGGCTTAACGGGTCGAATCCACAGGGAAGGGAGGCGATAGAAGCATTAACAGTCTCTATTCACGTCAGTTGTTAACACTTCTTCTTTGTTAAAAGAATGAAAAAAGAATGAAAAAGAAAAGAAAATGAAATCCAGAATGTGGTAGGTGAGGAGAGCGATGAAAACGTCGAAGAAAACCAAAATAGAAGTGGTTTGGAAAACAAAATAGAAAATAGAATGGAACAAAGATGAACTAAGAAGGATGGTAAAAACACTGATGAAAAGATAAAAGAGTTGCCTTTAAAAACAAAGAAAAAGAAACCTCATGGCTACTAACTACTAAATACTCCACTAACCATGCAAACCTCTTCGAGATAGTTGCCTCACATTTTGATCCTCGGCCATCACAATCCTTGGCTCCAAGAGACGATACAAAGCATGGCTCATGGATAGTTCATCACATTCATAACATTGCAACAAGAACAAGCCAATACAAGCATCACTCATTACACTACTAGCATGAAATAAAAGAGCATGAAATAAAAAAGAGTTAGCTTGGTTAGCAAGTTAGCAAGTTAGATGTTAGAACCCATCATCTTTGGCCATCAATGGCTCTTGCAAGAACAAGGCCTTGTAGAGGCAACCCGATTCATGTGGATTATCAAGTAAGTGGTTAGATGATTAGTGGTTAGCAGTTAGATTGCCATGAGAAAAAAACTAGCAAGAAATCATGTAGAAGGTGAAGGAGATTATATTGGAAGAGAAAGGAGGCATCTTTACATAGAGTGTCACTCTCTATTACATCAATCCCTTACTTTCTCTCTCTAGAAATCACTCAGCCCTACTACAATGATCTAAGAAAAAGAAATGAAAAATACAAGAAATGAAGAACACTCACCTACACTACACTAAAATCTGGACCTACTCCTAAAAACGAAGACTGCTCACATTTTGGCCAAAGGCAGGGCTATTTATAGGCATAGGAAGCATCCAGAAGACGAGACGGGGCCACGCGTCGAAAATCGACGCGTGGCTCCCCTCCTTTGCCGCGGAAACGCGGCTATTGCCGCGTTTCCGCGGCAATACCAGGGAGCCACGTCCCTGGTTTTGTCAGGTTGTTCCTCTGTCTTCGTGGGTTGTCAGGGTATATCCCGTTTCTGCTAATTTCGTCCGAATATTCGTCTGACATGTGCAGGAGGCTAGGTTCAATGAATCTTCTAGATAATCCTTGGCTTGGCCTCCAAGTAATGCGGAATTAATTACCATAAAAGAGGTTTAATTAGGCTCTTATTACCCCTTTGCCCTTGAACTTTGGATCTACCTGCAATAAAGACCAAAATACGGTTTAGACCAACAATTTATTCATAAATCAGTGGGAAATGCGATATAATAATGCATAATCGTAGACTAATCAGACCGCCCGGTCGACCGCCCAGATACAGAGAGCAGAGCTCTCTGGTCCGGTCGACCGGTCGGTCGGTCGGCCCACTGTGTTGCCAGACGTGCACATCTCTGTGCACGTCGGTCGACCGTGCGGTCGACCGACCTGGCCTGTCAGCCTGTTCTGGGTCAGAAACTGGGTCAGAAAAACATGTTAAAATATTTCTAAAAATACTTTTATCTCTTCTAAAAATCCCCAAAAATAGTTTTACCATTTTGCATTGATATATAAACATGTGATAAAAGTTTCAACTCAAATATCAAGCATATGAAACTATTTTTGTGTTTTAACATTTTTACCAAAAACCAAAACTTGTATTTTATCAAACTTTGATTTTTCAATACATGAATAGGCTAGTCAAAATAAGTTTGTCTAAGAAGTTTAAGCATGCATGTATAGAATGAAACTACTATACATAAACCAATTAAACTTGTTTTGATCAACTATTCATGAAAACGAATATTGGTTAAACCAAAACCGAAAAACCAATATCCAAATATAAAACGTGTGTGTATTGTGCACTTGAGCATATCAACTATACTAAACTTTACACATGGATCTAAAACACACTAAACTATGGATACCTAAGTCTTCTTGATGATCTTCCATCTTCAAGTCGGCTTGGTCCCAAATGCGTGATCCTCCGAGTGCAAAGGTATGATCTTGATGCTCGGGCCCTGGAATCACCAAGTGAAAGCTTCCAAACTCCTCTTTTTGAAGCAATCACCAACTAATATCTTGATCAATGATCTGTAACTAAAATCACAAGATTATTAGTAAACATAACTACATGAGTTAATCATCATCAAAACTAGAGAGGAAGGCCTTCGGGCCAACAATCTCCCCCTTTTTGATGATGACAAAACTCATGGAGTTATATATGCATAGATTAAAGTTAAGCTTCAAAGAAGCTCCCCCTTAACTCATGCATAAACAAATAAACATAAATATGCAATAAATATTAAACATGAAACATGTATAGATATGCATAAACAATAAAAGGCTCTAGATACACAATGAAATGTTCAAAAACAAAACATGCTCTAGATACCAATTAAAATTAAACTAAATTAAACTTAATATATGCAAAACATAAATATGCATATATAAAACACAACTCAAAATCTTTCTCCCCCTTTTTGTCAATCATCAATAAAGGGGTAAAAACCAAAACAATAAATTTTTCTCCCCTTTTTGTTCGAAACAAAGAATCAACAAAGGGTTAAAAAAATAAAAACAATGTTTTGACCCTTTTTGTCTAAAACATAGCAATAAGGGGTTACAATCAATTTAGATATCAATTGAGAATATGTCAAAGTAGCATCTTGATACCAATTGAAAGTAAACATAGATCAATAAAATAAATGGTATATGCTATATACATTCATGAAGAGGAAGATGTGAAGCTTCCCTACATAGATGCATTACATGAAGGAGAGATGACAAGCCCTAATTCACATAACATACACTATGCAATGCATAAGAGGAGATGTGAAGCTCCCCCTACACACGTGTACCACATAAAGAAGAGATGTCAAGCTCTTCAATACAAGATACACTCATCATGAATCTATATGTAGAAGAGATGTTAAGCTCTCCTTGCATATAGGCAATACAAATCAAAACTTTTCAACATTTCTTTTAAACAAAAATTTGAATTTTCTCACTAAAACAAATTTGATACCAATTAAAAGTATTATGCTTTTTAAACATGTGATACCAAATTGAAATTGTTATTTTCTATTCATAAAGCAAGGGAGTGGAAAAGGTAAACCAAATACCAATTGAAATACAAAAACAAATTTTCTCCCCCTTTATGAAATACCAACTAAAACAATGAGTAGGCTTGAAATGAGATACCAATTGAAAAGCAATTGAAAACTAATCAATTGAAACAAAATTGAAACTCAAGCTTAGCATAAACACAAACACATATATATGTATGAAAAATAGATACCAATCGAAATTGATATTCTTTGAAATGCAAGCATACATATATGAAAATATATGAGTATACAATAAAGTCAATATTAATACCAATTGAAAGAATCCAATGATACCAATTGAAACAACAATAATAATCAAGGTATAACTCATATTACCTACCACCCATTCATGCACAAGTTTAAAGATATTCAAGAAGGGTATACATGGCATGGTCTCCCAACCAACCGCCCTTGATGGTAGGGGTTTCCAAAAATTAGATTTGAAAATATAGTTTGTTTGAAAACTCTACCAAATGAAGAATATCATAACTAGTTATATGAAAATTTGTAAACTAGTACGAAATCCTTCAAGTAAGGAATAAAACAAAATTATTTTTCATGAAACATGAAATCCACATGATAATCAACACTCTAAGCCAATTAAGCATAAATATGACTCATGAAAACAAACACATGAGTAAACAATAAATGTGAGTGTACAAATACAATGTGAAGATCATAATCATGAAAGATGGACAATAAGCTCAATATTCCTTGAAACATGAAAACATGAAAATCATCAAAACTTATTTAATCTTCAAGGTATATGTATGTCCTATACAAATTAAAGTATACATACATATCCAAACACAACGAGTCCACAAAGATATATGCATGAAGGCACGTGGCTCAAAAGGATGTATATGTATAAACAATAATTTGGATAAAATGGACATATACATGAAGTTACACATAAACTCATGGAAACATGAAAAACTAAATTTCCATTAAAACAAATTTCATTTCAAGGTATATATATGATTTGTTAACACAAAAAGTATACATACATATCCCTAAACACAATTGAGTCCATATGTATAGATTTGCATGAAAAACAAATGACTCAAGGGATATACATGTATATCTTAAGGTTTGGCAAAATAGGCATATACATGAAATGAAAACACATGATCATAAAATAAAACCAAAATGAGAATACAAGTTTAAAATACATGGATCATCAAAACTAGACATACTAGCACATCTAATGGGAACAAATAAGCATTCAAGCACAAACATATATAGATTTATTTGTGGCCCACTATATGCACAAATATATACCTAGTCTTAATGAAAACTAACATTTAAACATATATTCAAATCATGAAGCATCAAAACAAGATATAAATCAACATGATAAACATAAACATGATTATTGTGTAAATCCACATGTTATCAAACCTATGATAAACATGATAGCAAAACAATGGTGAGAACACAAAAATATGATCCATATTAAACATGGGTGTCTCAAATACTATACATGTATGTCAAGAGTCTAATAATCATGGCATTAACACAATAATCAATATAAACAACAAAACATGCTACAAATAATGAACATGAAAAGCATGTATAAATAAGTAAGGAGTAAGAGACCGTTACCAAAACCTATGAGACAACTCTCCATGACTCCAAAACACGGTGGTCCTCCCACCAAACTTTCCTTTGAAAGTGATGCATCCAAACGATTTCCATGAAGCTCGGAACGCATTCACTCCAAGGTACCTCTACTCTCACGTCATGTGAGAGCCCACACCTACATCAAATACAATAGGGGTGGTCTTTGGTACCCATATCTTATTGGGTCCATGGGGGTTAGTACCTTCTCTAACCCAAACAAATCTATTTGCTAAATTAGAAACATGTATACGATCATAGTAAAATTTAGCAAGGTGGTCCTTACGTCCACAATGTGTACAAGTGTACACATGAGCATACAAGTGATGATGGTGTCCGTGGGAAACATGTGTATACCGTGGAGGGTGTGCATGAATAGATGGAACTTGTTTCTTTCGAAACAAAGTTTCCAAACGTGTATGACCCACTATACATTGGCTCAAAGTGGAGCCCAAACAATCAACACTCTTCTTAAGCATGAATATATCATTGTTAATCAAAGAAGAGGTGGCACATGCAATAGGTGAAGTGTGTGATACTACACTAGCATGGCAAACATGTGTATCAATCTTATTTTGTAAAAAAACATTTTTCTTTAAACAAACATCCAAATCTTTTGAAATTGAAATAATTTTCATTTTTAAAGAATCATTCTCTTTTAAAACAAATTCAACCTTTGAAGACAAGTTTTCATTTTTCTTCAAAATTGTTTCACAATCATTTTTAGATTTTAAAAACTCATTTTCTTTTAGAGCAAGGTCTAGTTGAGATCTCAATGAATCCCTTTCATTATAGACCTCAACCTTCTCTTGCAAAACCTTGTCAAGTCTAGAATGCAAACTTTTATTTTCTTTTTCAATTCCTAGACTTTTCTTTTTCAAAACCTTATATTTTTCAATTAATTTTTCACAAACTATTGAAAGTTCTTCATTCAAAGCATGGGCATCAATATGATCATCACATGAAGAACTAGAATCAAAACTATCTAGTTAAGTATCCGAATGTACCTCAAGGGAGTCATTCCCTTGGATCATATAGCATTGTTGTGGCTCGGATTCATCTCCACTAGACTCCTCTTCTTGTTGGATTGGCATTTGAAGCTTGGAGGAGGTGGTTGTTGTCAAAATGTTCCACGCTGTAAAGGCGGAATCAATGTTAGAAACACGCATAAGATAATCTTTAAGAAGTGTGCTTCTAATAGCCTCAAGGGCTTGTGCATTGGCCCCTATATGGTTGCTATTACCAAGATAGCATTTCTTGGTAGCGGCAAGAAAAACATGCAATCCTAGGGTCTTCAAATAACAACTCATCATGACCTTCCAAACATCAAGTCTAGAGATATCAAACATAGGAGGGCTATCCATGATGTGTGTAAACTATATGTGTGCAAGCAAACAAATGTGCAAATGCAAATGGTAGATTAACAAACAAGGATCTCACTCCTAGGATGTTAAGCCTAAAATATCAGGAGCGTAGGCTCTGATACCAATTTAAATCACCTGGGGGGGTGAATAGGTGATATGGCTAATCTATAAAACTAAATGCGCTAAATGCAGAAGCTTAAAACTAATTTGCAACACACTTAGTATAACACACAAGTGTAGCCGAATTTCCCATGAAGGGCTCTGGACTAACTCCTCTTGATTCCCCTAGATATGGGTTAAGGTGCTATATGAAGCTCTTGTGGTTAAGTACAAGTGAGGCACACACAAACAATCCAAGCATATAATGAATAGCAATATGAATCAATGCAAGGACAACACAAGCATATGAATGATATGACAATATGAATAATGCAATGCACAAATGTAAAGAGAGAGAGTTAGAGAGACAATGGATCAAACGCAAACACAAAAATATGTTTCGAGGTTCGAGCCCCTAGCTCTACGTCCCCGCCTTCACCGAGAAGGATTTCTAATCCACTATCTTGTCCACCGAGGACTCCCACCGAGGGAACCTCCACCGAGGAGGATTTTTACAACAAGGGAGTACCGAACTCCTCTCTCAAACACCGCCTCACAACCGAGGGGTAGGCCCGTAGCCAAACAACCACAAACACCTCTACCGAAGAGGGTTACAACCACCAAGCTCCACCTCACACAAGAGGGAGCAAACTAACAATCTCAACCTCTACCAAAGAGGGAGCAAACCAATCACCCGATCAACCTCTACCAAAGAGGGATACAACAAAAGAAAGGGTGTTTACAACAAGTGGTTTCTTTCAACCACAACCAATCTCTCTTTCCTCTTTTTCAAAAAATAAGATCCTAATAGAATAGGATAGATGATAAGCTCAAGTGTGGAAAAACTAGAGTTTGAAAAACAAAAACTCAAAGAAAAATACTTGAGAAAACTCTTGTAAAAGATAGAAATGAAGAACAATACAAATCTCCCAAAATTTCTATTTTCTTTGATTTTTCCAAAAACTCTAAAACAAATAAAGATTGATCTTTTTGGCACTTAAACACTTTTGAAAACTTGTTTTTAAAACCAGAGAATAGGGAAATTTTTGCTCTGAAAATCTTTTAGAAAACCATGAAGAGATGGGGTATTTATAGCCCTAATAGAAAACTAGCCGTTAGGCTGATCTGTCAGCCTGACAGGCTTGCGGTCAACCGGCCGGTCGATCGCCAACGGTCAAAAATATGACCGTTGGAGCAATCCGGTCGACCGCCCGGATACAGAGAGTAGAGCTCTCTGGTCCGGTCGACCGGTCGGTCGGCCGGCCCACTGTGCTGCCAGACGTGCACATCTCTGTGCACGTCGGTCGACCGTGCGGTCGACCGACCTGGCCTGTCAGCCAGTTCTGGGTCAGAAAAACATGTTAAAATATTTCTAAAAATACTTTTATCTCTTCTAAAAATCCCCAAGAATAGTTTTACCATTTTGCATTGATATATAAACATGTGATAAAAGTTTCAACTCAAATATCAAGCATATGAAATTATTTTTATGTTTTAACATTTTTACCAAAAACCAAAACTTGTATTTTATCAAACTTTGATTTTTCAATACATGAATAGGCTAGTCAAAATAAGTTTGTCTAAGAAGTTTAAGCATGCATGTATAGAATGAAACTACTACACATAAACCAATTAAACTTGTTTTGATCAACTATTCATGAAAATGAATATTGGTTAAACCAAAACCAAAAAACCAATATCCAAACATAAAACGTGTGTGTATTGTGCACTTGAGCATATCAACTATACTAAACTTTACACATGGATCTAAAACACACTAAATTATGGATACCTAAGTCTTCTTGATGATCTTCCATCTTCAAGTCGGCTTGGTCCCAAACGCGTGATCCTCCGAGTGCAATGGTATGATCTTGATGCTCGGGCCCTGGAATCACCAAGTGAAAGCTTCCAAACTCCTCTTTTTGAAGCAATCACCAACTAATATCTTGATCAATGATCTGTAACTAAAATCACAAGATTATTAGTAAATATAACTACATGAGTTAATCATCATCAAAACTAGAGAGGAAGGCCTCCGGGCCAACACTAAGTGCCTCTAGGGCTTGTGCCTTGGCATCTATATGCTTGCTATTACCAACATAAGATTTCTTGGTAGCAGCAAGGTAAACATGCATTCCTAGGGTTTTTAGGTACATACTCATCTTAAGCTTCCACATATCGATATTAGAAACATCAAACATGAGAGGGGCACGGTAATCCATGAGTGTGTGTGTAAACAATTAAGTGTGCAAATGTAAATATTAGGTTAGCAACCAAGATCTCACTCCTACATAGTTAAACCTAATATCAGGAGCGTAGGCTCTGATACCAATGGAAAGTACACCTAGAAAGGGGGTGAATAGGTGTAAGGCTAATCTAATGACAAATGATGCGGAATTAAAAACAAATTGCAACACACATAGTGTAACCAAAGAGTGTAGTCGAATTCCCGGTGAAGGGCTCTAGACTATCTCCTCTAAATTCCTCTAAATAAGAGTTGAGGTGCTATGTAAAGATCTCTTGGTTCAACACAAGTGAGGAACACAAACAATACCAAGCATATTAGTATGATATGAACAATATGAAATAATGCAAGGCACAATATAATAGAGAGAGAGAGTTTAGAGATAATGGATCAATCGTCAACACCAAGATATGTTTCAAGATTCGAGCTATTGCTCTACGTCCCCGCCTTCACACAGAAGTATTTCCACTATATCGTCCATACTGGACTTCTCATACAGGGAACCTCCACTGAGGATTTGGGTAATACAAATTAGGAGTACACAACTCTTCTCTCCAACAAACACAACCTCTACATAAGAGGCAAGGCACAACAACTATCACCTCTACACTTAGAGGGACGGGCACTTAGCCAAAATAAGATCAACCTCTTAATAGAGGGATAAGGCTCAAAGCTAAACAACAACCTCAATCACCTCTACACTTAGAGGGATACCAACACAACCAAACTCAATCTCCACAATCACCTCTACACAAGAGGGATACCAACAAATACAAAGAAGGTCACAACTCTTGGTGGTCTCAACAACCACAAACCAACTTTCCCACAAAATAAGGATCCTAATAGATAGGATAGATAGGTAACTCAAGTGTGAGAAAATAAAGTGTTTGGAACAAAGAAAAACACTTAGGAAAATCTCCAAATAAATATTGAAATCAAGACCAAAAACCTATTCCCAAAAGACTCTCTTTTCTTTGAATTTTTCAATACTTTAAAACAAAATAAAAAATAAATATTTTAATCATAAAAACTCTTACTGAAAAACTCTTAAAAGATGGGAAAAATTCTCTTCTCAAATCTTGGTGAAATCAGCTAAGGAGGGGACTATTTATAACCCTCCAAAAATCTGCCCGTTGGCAGCAGGAAAGGGCAGAAATACCCTTTCGATTGACTGCCCAGTCGACCGGAAGATGGTAATTTTTATGACAGTTGAGCCGTCGGTCGACCACCCGGTCGACCGGGCTGGATACAGAGAGCAGATGCTCTCTACCGGTCGACCGCCCGGTCGACCGAGGCCAGTTCCAGAGAGCAGAGCTCTCTGGCGGTCGACCGTCCCTCCATCCTATAGGGCATGTGCACGTTCGTGCACATCCGTCGACCGGACCGGTCAACCGACTTCTGCCTCAGTCGACTGTCTGGTCAACCGGCAGAAGGCCAGGTCACTATTTTTAAGGGATTAAAAACTTGTCTTTTTATCTTCAATTAAATCCCATAAAATCACATAATTTTCACAAAAATAAGTTCTTATAAGATCTTTGAAATACAAATATGTGTGACTAAAATTCAACACATATTACAAACTATTTGAACCATTTTTGTGATATTGAAATTTGGCTTTTAAATGAAAACCGTATTTTTCTAAAACCAAACTTTGAAATGGAAAACTGTTTTCTCCAATACTCATAAAAACATGATATTGAAACAATCTTTGAAGCATGTTGCATATGGATAGAATCCAATATACATAAAGGATATATATCTATGTTTTTGACATGAAATCAAAAACCGGTTAAACCGAAAACCAAAACCAATAACTTGTGTGTGTATGTGAACTTGAGCATACCAACACTATATAATCTTTACACAAGATCTAAACAATCTAAAATAAACAAACTGAGATCTTCTTGTCGAACTCCTTCTCCAAGTCGACTCAATCCAAACGCAATCTAATGAGCTTGCCTCCAACCGAGTACTAGATGCGATCTTGACGCTCGAACTCTTGAATCAACATGTGAAAGCTCCAAAACTCCTTTGTTGAAGCTAAACACCTACTAATATCTTGATCAAATATCTGAAACTAAATATCACAAGATTATTAGTAAACTATAACTATATGAGTTAATCATCATCAAAACTAGAGTGATGGGCCTCTGGGCCAACATGAATATCAATATAGTGACATTTTTTCTTTCTTCTTGTATGTCTTGACTTCTTCTTTTGCATTGAAAATCAGACATGTAGAAGTGATTATCTTTGATTTGCTAGAAATGTAACATTTTAATTTAGCCAGTCAAAGTTGGGGGAAAAAATTTCATTTCAGGAATTCAAGCATACTGTCAGAGGTGTGATATTAACTTGATAGGAGTGGGATAATTTTTATGGACTTGCCAATCCACAGTGAGAATGACAAGTGAAGTTTTCACCCCCACAGAGGATTATGACTAAGTATTCATCTGAGGTTTAGTATTAACGTAATTAGGACTCAGCTGGGGATTTGATGGAAACACACTGAGTGGGATAGTTTCTGTGGACTTGCCAATCCACAGTGAGAATGACAAGTGAAGTTTTCATCCCCACGGAGGATTATGACTAAGTATTCATTTGAGGTTTAGTATTAACGTAATTAGGACTCAGCTGAGGATTTAATGGAAACACTGTTAAAGGTATGATATTAACTTAAGAGTGCTTTTAAGAGGACCGGCTATTCTGTTGACGAGAATAACAAGTGAGACTAGACCCGTTAGGGATCTAGAAGAATTTTTACCGTTAAAGGTGTGATATTAACTTAACGATTAAATCTTGTTAGAGATGTGATATTAACTTAGCTCTGTAAGACTTTTAGTTTCATTTGGGAAAACTGAAAATATCACTGTCATAGGTGTAGTGTTAAACTTGACAGCAGAGGTAATGCTGGAGGTATAATTTTGAACTCGGCATTAGTCATCTCGACTTCAATATGGAAGTTCGAGGGAAAGTCATGGTCATAGGTGTATTGTTGAACTTAACATTGAACTGGATGCTAGAGGTGTGATGTTAAACTTAGCATCGCTCATCTCAATTTCAATATGGAAGCCTGAGGAAAAGTCATTGTCCTAGATGTATTGTTGAACTTAACAATAAACTGGATGCTAGAGGTGTGATGTTAAACTGAGCATCGCTCATCTCAGCTTCGATATGAAGCCTGAGGAAGAGTGACTGTCAGAGGTTTAATATTAAACTTGGCAGCAACTTAATCACTATTAGAGGTGTAGTGTTAAACTTAACAGTAATTTGTCAGAGGTGTAATGTTAACATGATAGTAGTTGATTCGCGATATGAGCAATTTTGAGGACTTATCATTCTATTGATGAGAATTAACAGGTGGAGTTTAAAATATCAGAGGTGTAGTATTAACTTGACAAGAATTGATTTACGCTGTGAGCAATTTTGAGGACTTGGGCTCCATGCAAGGGAGAGACAAGTGAAGTTCGTACTCGCCGGGGAGTATTGAAATTTTCATTGTTAGAGGTGTGGTATTAAACTTAACAATGATTGAGTTTGTGAACTTACCACCCTATGGGAGAGAATTGGTAAGGGACTTTAGTAGAAAATAAAATGAATTGTCAGAGGTGTAATATTAACGTGACAATCATTGATTTTCTAGGGATATGGGAGGTTCTCCATTTAATGGTGCAATATTAACATAACAGCGGAGATTTTAAATGAGTTTCATTATCAGAGGCTTAATATTAACTTGACTGAATCCGCTAGGGATCAGGACATCTGACTTGTCAGAGGTTTAATGTTAATGTGGCAAGTCCCAGCTCATTTCGTTGGAGAAATAAATCCAGGTAATTTTTTGGCCCTACCATTCTGTGGGTGAGAATTGGTACGAGATTTTGGAGAAGAGGATGGGACCAAGTCCCTTAAGATTTTTAGCAAACCCTCAGCTATCAACAGATTTGGTGTATCTTTACCAACTATCGTTTGAGTTCGGCTAGCCATGCTATTCCCCTCAGCATGGTGAGTTGTCGAAGACTTATGTTGGACTTAAAAGCCAACAATTTCTTCTACCCTTAGCCGTTGGAGGCGTCAGATGTCTATAGGTATACTAGAGAAGGGTAACAAGGCTTAAACTGAAGTCTTGCATTTTATTTCTTCTTCAATATTTACATCATGCATCATGATATAACCAGCGCTTGATCGGCTCGACACTAATCGACCGTGATATGATTCAGTGAAGGAAGAAAGAAGCTTTCTTTGGCGTTCTTCCAAATATCTTTTGATCTGAGGTGTAGTATTAACCTGATCAGGAGAAGAATGCTATCAAGGATAGTATTTCTTGAAGAATTTGTCATTGATTGGCATCATGAGCACATCACCGTTTAGGGTTATAAGGCGATATACTCCATTTGAATAGACCGACTCCACTACAAATGGTCTTTCCCATTTGGGCTGGAAATTTTTTTTGGTCTTATGCGTCATCACTATGGGTCTTCTGATAGTTAAGACAAGGTCACCTTTCTTGAAAGTCCGCTCCTTGACTTTCTTGTTGAAGGCTCTGTTAATTCGTAGCTTGATAGAGCTTGATTTGTTGTTGAGCTTGCAGGCGTTTATCATCCAAAGCCTCCAGCTCTTAGAGTCGTATTCGATGCTTCTCCTCATTTCTCATCTCTGTTGTCAAGGCAATGCATAGAGATGGGATCTGGATTTCTAATGAGAGTACAGCTTCACACCCATATACCAAAGAAAACGGTGTAGCTTTAGTCGGGGTTTGGACTGTCGTGCAATAAGCCCATAAGCATTAACCTAATTTGTCGTCCCAGTCTTGTTGGCTTTTCGAGACGAATTTCTTGAGAAATTTTCTGATAGTCTTGTTGAAAGCTTCTACAAGGCCATTATCGGCTAAATAGTATGCCGTTGGAGACACACTCTGAATTCTGAACTTGTTACAAAACCTTTGAAAAGCTTGGCTGACGAAGTGGGGCCCATTTTCATGAACAATTCATCGTGGCACGCCAAAGCGATAAATGATGTGATGTTTAATGAATTTGATCACGTCAGATGTCGTTACCTCCCTCAAAGGGATAGCTTCCGCCCATTTAGAGAAGTAATTGGTTATGACTAGGATGAACCGATGCCCTTTGGATGAAGGTGCGCTGATATGACCAATCACGTCCATTCCCCATGTTTTAAATGGCCAGGAAGAAGTTGTAGAGCAAAGATGTCCTGGTGCTTAGTGGATGAAATCACCATGGACCTGACAGGTGTGACATCGCTTGGCGTAAACGATAGCGTCAGGGATCATCTTTGGCCAATAATACCCTAGTCTTCGAAGTCGATCTCCAAGCTTCAGGCCAGGCTGATGAGCTCCACACATGCCGTCATGTGCTTCCTTGAGTATTTCCTGTGCCTCCTTTTGTGACAGGCAGCGGAGGAGGATCGCCGATTAGTGTCCTTTTGATCGCATTGCAGTAGAATTTAAGAGCTTTCCTTCTAATGGAAGCCACCTCTTTGGGGTCATCAGGAAAGATGCCATACAATGCATAGTCGATGTACAGGAATCGTCAGTCCCTAAGCTCTGGACCTGTTAAAGTCTCTAGTGCTTCTTTGACTTGACGTTATCTTATCGACTTTTGGTGGTCTTCAAAAGCGAATCTTAGGCAATACAGGTCATGGATATAGACGAGTATTTTCTCTACTACTCCTGCTGGAAGAGTCAAGGAAGCAGCTAGAGATACTAGTGCATCTACATGCGCGTTTTACTGGTGAGGTACATGGTCGATGTAAAAGTTTCTGAACCTCTTGGCCATGTAGATAGTTGCGTTATAATAGGGTACTAAGTCTTCATGTCTGACTTCGTACTCCCCACAAACTTGGTAGTGATGAGCTTAGAGTCACCGTATGCTTTGAGATTTTTAAGGTCAATCTCATCGGCGATTTGCATCCCGATCAAGAGAGCATTATATTCTGCTACATTGTTTGAACATGGATCAGTTAATGAGAATACATGAGAGATTACGTAGTTCAGTGGGGAGACAAGGACTACCCCCACTCCTGCTACGATATTTCCTTGCGGACCCATTCTTGACGCACCGTCAAAGAAGAGTTGCCACACCTGTCCTTCGAAAGATGTCTGGGTCAAGCGAACTTCAGTGACCTCGTCTGGGAGATCCTCATAAAGTTTGGTCGCCCTTGGATCTGGATGCTCAGCCAGAAAATCTGCCACAGTCCATCTCTTCACGGCTTTTTGTGGCAGGAATTGCATCTCATATTGGGAGAGCAATATGGCCCATTTCGCCAATCGACCATTTGGTGATGATGGTTTTGTCATGAGCAATCTTAAAGGATTAACTTTTGATATGACATGTATAGTTTGGCCCACCAAATAGTGTCGCATTTTCTGGACGGTGAATACCAACACCAAACATTCCTTTTCGATCGGATTGTACCAATATTCGGCTCCGATCATAGTTCTACTCAAATAGTAAATTGCCTACTCATGTCCCTGGTTATTATTCTAGGCCAGCAAAGCTCCTAAAGAATGATCCATCGCTCGGACGTATATCAGGAAAGGTTTTCTTGACACCGGGGCTGTAAGGACACGTAATCGCATGAGGTACCGTTTGATTTCCTCGAACGCTTGTTGGCAAGCATTGTCCCAAATGAATGAAACGCCCTTCCTCATCAATTTGGTGAAGGGTTGGCATAATCCTGAGAGATTGGAAATGAACCTCCGGATATATGCTAATCGCCCTTGCAACCCTCTAAGCTCTCAGAGATTCCTTGGAGGTTGCATCTCCTGGACAGCGCGGACTTTCTCTGGGTCAAAGTGGATTCCTTTGGATGTAACAACAAACCTTAAGAATTTACCTCTGGCTACCCCCAGGAAGGATTTGGTGGAATTCATTTTTAACTGATGTGCCCGCATGATATCGAATACTATCTTCAGATCTGCTACGTGAATTCCTTTGGCACGCTTTTTATTACAATATCGTCGATGTAGCATTCCACTGTTTTGCGTATGTGCTCGTAAAAAATTGCATTGATAGCTCTCTGGTATGTTGCCCCAACGTTCTTTAATCCGAAGGGTATGATAGTATAACAATACACCCCCAATGGCGTCCTGAAAGATGTATACTTTTCATCATCAGGGTACATCTTGATTTGATTGTATCTCGAGAATCAATCCATGAAGGACGTCTGTTCAAACCCACACGTGTTGTTGATCATGACATCTGTGATTAGAAGAGGGAACTCATCTTTAGGACAGGCCTCATTTAGATCGCAAAAATCAATATAAACCCAGATCTTCCCATTTTTCTTGGTAACAGGAACAATATTGGCTACCCAATCAGGGTGTTGTTCCTTCCTGATAAAATCGGAGTCTATAAGCTTCTTGATTCCGACTGGATTGCTTCTATTATGTCTGGATGGAACCATCACTGCTATTATTTGACTGGTTTCACATCAAAATTGATGTTGTTGCGATGCATAGCCACTTGAGGATCAAGCCCAGGCATATCCTCGTAATTTCAAGCGAAAACATGTATATACTCCCGCACAAGAGATATTAGATCTTCCTTCGCGGAGGGTGATGAGCTTTCACTTATAAAGATGGGATTAGGATTAGCCTCATCTCTCAGATTGATCTGGGTGACCTTATCCTCTGTGGGTAGTTCACATTATTTGAAGCAAATATCCCAGAGAGTATTTAGGTGTTTGTCCAAGGGTCTGTATCTGATTGGATCATTTCTTCATCTCCATCTACTTGGTGGCTTGTTGAAACCATGTTTACCGAAATTTCTTTGAAAATGTTGCTGACACTAACATCTGACTCCCACGACGGCGTGCCTGATGATCGGTAGTGATATAATGACTCTTCAGACTCAGAAGCTGATGAGATTAGAGTTGACATGTAGCCCAACCCCCTGCGAGTTCGATGATAATAATCAGGGGCTTTCCCTTTGGAACGAAGAATCAAAGCAGTGTTCTTCTTCATTTGCCAAAGTTCAAGCCAGGACCATTTGTTAAGTAATACCTCATGCTCTCCATCATTCTGAGCATATTTGGCTCATAAGAAAGAATTGAGGAGATTCATCGTCACTTTCAGAGTCTTCACGAGTCATTGATTTAGACTCGACTCTTCCAAAAAGGATTGGTCTTTGGCCTTTGCGTCTTGCTGGGACCATAAATAACGATCTTTATGCATCACTGACGCCTTGATATGCCGTGAGGGATGACCTCACTGGTACATGCAATGATGTTGAGCATCTATTACCGACTAAGGGTCATCATCTACATCGGTACTAGTGTCTGACGGCACGGAACCAGAAGCAAACACAGAAAAGTAAGCCAAATTTAACTCTTCATTAATATACCACTCGCCTACATCATTGGCAGGGTTATTGACATTGAACTTATTAATGCTCATTACAAGTGGGTTCAGTTCCCAAAGACATTCTTCCTCTGCCTCTGGTTCAATGTCAGCTTCATTACCAGAGTTTAGTTCCTCCAGCTGGGGATTCTCATTCATCTCCAGAGAATCTTAGTATAGGAGGGAGTCTGTAAAGTAGTTCTCTACCCCCTTAAACGGATGCCTTTCGGCGATCAAAGTTCAGTATTTCCCATTCGTTAATATACTTCATGACTTGATGGAGAGTGAAGGGGACGATAGAGTTACGATAAATCCAGGGTCGTCCCAATAACAAATTGTATGAAGTGTCGGCGTCAATCACATAGCACGTCACTTCAGATCTCAGGTCCCCAATTTGACACTTGAGTTTGATCTTCCCCGTTAGGCACGTACCATTGGCATTGAAACCATAAATAGTGATTTGGGTGGCGCTCAATCGGTAAGTGGAGATCCCCAAGTGTTGCATGAGCCAACGAGGCATAATGCTCAACGCGGATCCTGCATCTACCTGAATGCGTCTTCTCACTTCAGACGATCCAATATACCTTGTGAAGTACAGGGGCCTATCATGTTTCCCCTTGACCTGCATGTCGTCTGGCGTAAAGGTGATGCACTTCGTCTCCTCCTGTGGTCTACCCAGGATCTGGGCCATAAAGACTTAGAATCAGCTAGAGCTTCCCTCAGAGCTTCTCTTGTTGACTTTGATAGTCTCAGAAGCTCATAAAGGATGATCCTGGCCGGAATATTGGCCAGTTGAGCCAGGATGTCAAAGTGGTAAGGTGTTGAAGATCCTTCCGCGTTGTCCTTCGGGAGAGCCTTGGAATACTGAAGCTCCTTCTACTTCTCCACAGGTTGCTTCATGAATGGCTTGGTTGGCTCTGGAGTAGGGCTAGGTGGATTTGCCGCCAACTCACCGTATTTATTCAAACACGACTGACCCGAACGAGTTTTGGTCACGAGTGGTGCATTCAGTTCTGTAGTAAGGACGATTGTTTACTCCTCCGAATAAGTTAGTGAGGGGACATCAGTCTCTGCTTCCCAGGAAGAGGCGCACACCACATTGCAAGGTGAAACTTTTACCTTACCTTTGGACTTCCTATTAGTAACAGTAGTCCATTATTGGCCTACCACAAGGTCTGGATGAACCCACATGATTTCTTCCTGCGACGTAGGAACAGACAAGAGACCTTTCTCTTGCTGGTAATGTGGGTCTGTATTGATCAACTTTAGTTCCCCTTTCAGGATGGGAACTACTCCGGCTGGTGTCGGAGGTTGATCCCGAACTGAAGAAATGACGTCATATTTGCCATCACTTTCTTCTGTTCTGGGTGGAGCTTAAGCACCTCTGCATCAATCAAAACTTGGAGGATGTCTTTGAAGATATAACAGCTCTTGAGAGGGTGCCCCAGCATTTCATGATACAAGCGGTAGTTGGGATTGTCGGTCTTGCCAATCTCCTCAGGACGTCTAACTTCAGGAAGTTTCAATCTGTTGCTCTTGTTAAGTAACTTGAACAAAGAATTGACATGTTCATCTTTGAAGGAGTACTGCCTGTTGGAGCGCGGCTGACTTGAGGAACCACCCCCTCTAGTCGACTGAGGTTTAACGGGAGACTTTGTCTCCATCGCCAATGTATCTTTCCTTTTTGATTGAAAAGATACTTCTATGCGCGCCTTGTCGTCTTTTCAGGTCTGGGTCTATTCTCTTATGCTGTAACCCTGGCGATAATCTCTTCTGCCTCTTCACCTTGCTGGACCAATTGCTTTCAGGTGCGGCTTTCAGCAACCCCTATCTGGGCTAGGAGCGAAGTTTGCAAATTGTGACGGCAAGTTTCCACCAGGGTGGCCTGGGTCATACCGCTAGGACATCGGAATGCCATGTTCTGAAATCTCTCCACAAATACTTTAACCGACTCTTTCTTTCGTTGCTTTCTTACCAGGAGAGTTGGCATGGTAACATCCGAATCATCTTCAAAGAAGCGTGTAAGGAAAAACTTCTCCAAATCACCCCAGTTCTTGATGGAGTCTTCGGGGAGTTTCATGAACCATTCAAAGGCGAGTCCTTTCAGAGTGCCGATGAACAAACACGCCAACATGGCATCATTTGTTGGTGATCTTTTGCCGTCAAAGGCTTGTAGGGTCGGAGCCTTGAACTTAGGAGGATACGGGACAACATGCCATTCTGTCGGGTATGGCCGGACCACTCCTGCTTCTTGGAGGCCTTTCCGATTGGTGAGGGCTTCCAGATGCTGTTCTAGTTTATTCATTCTTTTAGAATGGGTCCCCAATTCTCTGGATTGCCTTCCTCTTCAGATGAAGACTTAGAGGATTCAGAGTTAGACTGTTCCTCCTCCTCTATATGCACAGAAGATGAGCTCTCTCCTTCTTTCTGCTTGCCTTTAGACTTCTTAGAAGAAGTTTTGGCATTCGACTTCTTCTTATTCTCAAGTAATTGTGTAAGCATCTGTTTGAGGGTATCAATAGATTCTTGTTGGGCGCGAACCATATCGAATTGTTCCCTCTGGACCTGAGCTTGTTGTTCTAAGCGCCTGGTCGTTTCTTCAGGAGTGTTCACCATATACACGAAGGCTTCCTTCTCTACAGAAGAATTCGAGGCCTGTGATTCCGCGATAGCAGAGTGTGATTCACTTACTTTAATGCCCCGGGCTAGGGCACTGTAGTCAACTGGGCTACTACGCCGGTTCGAGTGCGGGTATGACGGTACACTCCTTCTGGTTCGTCATCTGACTCATAAGAGCTTACTGCCAGTTGTTTTCCCCTACTTCTACTTGGCGTAATGCTTGGACCTGCCATATTTGCAGTGACTTTAGGATACTCCATGTCAGAGAAGGTTCTCTTTCTGTGGGAACGACGTTTTTTGGTTGATCAGAAAGTTGAGGCTAATCGTCTGAATACTGACTGCTTGCTTACATGTGAGCTGCAGCGACATTCAGAGAGCATTGTCGTGATGAACTGTTCACAATAAAAAAATGGAGCGATCTGATTAGCACTCCTTTTCTTTATCAAATAATCTCTTAGATCTATTGGAGGGGGATTCAAGAGATTAGTCTCGGGTTTTCGAGGACTTTTCAGCTTCTGAGAGCCATCCTTGCGTTTCAATTCTGAAACGCAGGGTTCAGAACGTGGAGATCATATTCCGTAGAACAGACGCGACTCTCGCATTTTCGCTTTGACACGCTGGTCTCGTGCCTCTGCTGAGAAGAGACGCGGACCTCGCATTGCTGATTGTCGCATCTGGCTGGCAATACTTGAGAAACGTGGACCTTCTGAGTCCCGCATTCTGTTGTAGAGATGCATGTCTCGTGTCTTTGAGAAGAGGCATAGACCTCGTGCGGCTGAACGTCGCATTTGAGAGGTTAAGCCTAAAAAACACAAGCTTTTTGGGCTTCGCGTTTTGGTCTCCACACGCGAACTTCATTCGTCTGACGTAACTCAGAAGAGACGCGAGCTTGAGCCTTGTATCTGATGGACTGATAGTTGTTCCAACTTCTTGCGTCTGTAGTTGACGCGCGCGTCGCCTCTATTGACGTTTGATGTTTCGGTTACACCGTACGGGTTGTTGGGAACCCCTGGTAACCTGGAGCTGAGGAAGAGGACGGGTATGGCCGGTTGACCGTCAACAACGTTGACCTTGCAGGTCTTGTGGGAGACGCTGACGCGGGTCTTACACATGATATGACCAGCCATGATGCTCTCTGCACAGACCACATTCAGGGAATCCTCCAAAGAGACCCGAGAGCGGATTTCTAAAGACACCTTGTGGTACTATTGCGCCCTAGGGCTTTTGGAGCCAGAAGAGAGGAACTCTTCATACTTTGCCTGAATGAATTCTACAACAAGCGATTCGACCATTCTTCCCATGCAGGTGACGTCACCTTGCGCCACGACTTGCTCATCAGTAGAGAAAATGTTCCCCAGCAGAGTCGCCATCTCTTGTTTGGTCCGGAAAAAATTTAGAGGATCATAATAAATTTCCTTGAATCAATGAAAGATTACAAAAACCTCAAAAATTCTGATTACAAGAGAGAGAAGATATTCAAGCTCAAATCTTCTCTTTGTTTAATGATGGGTTCTTGATGTAGCGATGAAAAGTGAATCTTATTTTCTGTTGAATGGGTAAACGTCACTATCTTCTGGAAAATCTCCTCTTCGGACTATGGACAGAGTGACACAACTCTTGTCCAATAAAATCTCAAAGAGACTTGAGGTAAGAGCAAACTTGTACTTAGCAAGTTGTTAGAAGAGTTGGAACTCTTTTGTATTCCTCAGCTAAAGATTCTGATTTTTCAAAACTTTCGACCCCTCTTCAGTAGCAAACTAAGTTATTTATAAAGGTTTCAGGGGTAAAATTCTCCCCTAACAACCCTCCATAATGGGGGTTAACTCCTCTCATTACGTGGGCAATAATTGACCTAGTAATGAGGGCAGTTATAACCGAGACGCAGAGTTTCTCTGTAGTCAGAATGCGGGCTTCGAGCCTCGCGTTTCGGATGCTGACCCTAAACCTTGCTAGACGCGAGTTTCGAACTCTACCAGACGCGAGCTTTAGGCTCTGCGTCTTGAGATTACAGTGATGTCGAGACGCTGGCTTAGAACCTCGCATCTTGGTGCTGTAGTGACACAAGGACGCGGACAAAGAGTCACATCTTGATTATTACAGTGCAGCTGGGACGCGGGCTCCACCCTCGCATCTTGGTACTGTACTGATATTGAGACGCGGGCCTGATGCTCTGTGTCTTGGCATTTATAGTGCAGCTAGGACGCGGGCTTCGACTCTTGCATCTTGGTACTGTACTGATGTTGAGGGCGGGCTTTATGCTTTGCGTCTTGGTATTACACGAGTGGCTATAATTTCCCTCTCGTCTGGAGATTAGCCTCTCGTCTGGAATATGAACTCTATTCTCTGATGACTTATCTTCAGTGATTTTAGACAGTTTACACCTGCTTGTGAAGTACTGGCGTGAGTACTGACTACCTGTGCGAGATTTGCTTCGGTCTTCGACTCTTTCTTCTTACCTTTGGCCTTTATATAATCAACCTTTCAATGCCCTAACTCTTTACAGAAGGCACACTGGTTCTTCTTCATATCTTAAAAACCCAGCCTGGACTTTGATCTCACATGATCACATTTGCTCTTCTAATTGTAACTTATGCCTCTTACTGCCAACGCCTCTGCTGATGTACTCTCAGAAAAAGACAGTATGTCCTACCTCCTTACTTCATAATCTACAATAGCAGCCGACTCCTTACTATAGTTAAGTGTTTGTCTACCATTGATCAAGGTTAGAGTATAGGTCTCATATTCTTCGTCAGGAAGAGAATTAAGTAGAATCACCACCTTATCCTCTTCATCGATCTTGACATCGACATTAACTAAGTCTGTAAGAAGTTTGGTGCAATTATTCATGTGTTCATCAATAGAGAGTCCTCTCTTCATCTGAAAGTGATAAAGCCTCCTCTTTAACTACAACCATGACTCGATGCTTTTCGTCAGATATTTTTTCTCCAGGATCTCCCACAAGTGCCTTACAGATGTTTCATGTAACACGTGATACTTGATATCTTGTGTCAAATAAGACCTAATCAGACCACATGTCATTTGATTCATTTTGTCCAATCCTCTTCAGAAGTAACATCGCGCTTTTTCTCCAACCGTAAAGTGTATTCGAGATTTGATGTTGTCTATGCATCCATCACCTCACATCTCCGCATCCCAAAGTTTGTTCTTGCCATTAAACTTTACAACACCAATCTTCAATAGATGTGAATTCATGACTTTTCTCATATATGTACTATCTCCAACCATCTTCTTAAAA
Organism: Agave tequilana; assembly: GCA_038442645.1. Taxonomy (NCBI): domain Eukaryota; kingdom Viridiplantae; phylum Streptophyta; class Magnoliopsida; order Asparagales; family Asparagaceae; genus Agave; species Agave tequilana. Next base: position 141,801 of record JAVJIF010009577.1, read on the forward strand.
GATCTCTCAAAGCAATGCGAAAAAGAAACAGAGTTAGATCAAAAAATAGATAAAGATAGGATCTTTACCTCAAAGTAAAACCCTAGGAAGTTTTTGAAATGATCTACTCCACCAAAGTTGATTCCTTGAGCAATCCAAATGCTGTTCTGAGATTGACACACAATCCCACAAACAGTCCCAATGCTGCTCTGAGATCGACACACGATCTCCACCAATCAGCGACTAATGCTCTTGGAATCGACACACGATCCCACGAAGAATCTGGGATGCTCTTATACCACTTGTTGCACATGCCCTCGGCAACAACCAATGAGGAACCAAGCAATAGAGAGATATATCAGAGAAGTAACCAATAGATAAGAACAAAATAACAAAAGAGAAAAGCCAAACACATTTTTAAGGAGGTTCGACAATTTGCCTACGTCCTCGGGGTAAGGAGAGAGATTTTATTGATTCAACAATCAAGTACAGGTTTTTCCTTGCATACAATTTATGAGGCTCTACCTTTTTATTTTCGCCAGAGAGTCACAGGGTTTTAGGAAACCTCAATTGATTCGACCTCTTTTCAGAAACGAAGTCTGAATTCGAGAAGGAGAAGCAGATTCGCCTGTTGGCCGACAGGCGGTCGACCGACCCATCCTTTCGGCCGACCGATCGGTCGACTGAACCCAACAGAGAGTTAGACATGCCAATCAATCGACCATTCTGGTCAACCGTTCTCTTTCTACAGTCGACCGGGTAATCAACCGAGCTGCACCTGTGCACGTTGTGCACGCCGGTCGACCGAGCGATCGGCCGGCCACTATCTGGCCTGCATATGACTGTGTTCACACTTCTTTTTGACTTTGATCTTTGCGTTATTTCTTTCGATGAGTTAAAACTCTATCATTAAGTTTTATCTCCTCTCTCCCTACATGTTTTAGAGGGGATAACAATATCATAGAAAATAACAAAACATGACGCTAACAAAATTCAATATTCTCAAAACAATGTCGAGTTAAGTTTACAACAAACATGAAAATTCACATCAATATCTTAAACATTCAACTGTCATTCCGTGAAGCAAACACAGTTCTAGTTTTAGTCTTTATAGATTGCCACTTCATCCTTCCAAATGAGCCCCCCTCAAACAAACGTGGCTCTTTTGATTCCGAGCTCAGAGTTGAAGGAGCCCCTACTATCAAGTCTCCATCCTTGTATTTGTGAAGAAAGAGATGTGAATAGCTCATCTCCAGTAAAAGTGTCCCCTGTCCTGTTAGTCAGTAGGGTTTGTCTCTTTGGCTTCACATATGTTAGCAAACTCACAATCAATATGTACATGTCACTGTTGTAAAACTCCGAGAAATATAACACCAAAACAGAGAATTTTAGAGACAGAGTAGAAGTAGGAATTCTTATTGATTTCTGAAGTGTGTACATTGAAATGAATCAGGAAGGGCCTATTTATAGGAAAACTTTGGGGTACTATGCAGTCACTATGCACGCTTGCGTCATCGCTTACATCAGCGCATAGTAAACTCATTAATGGTGCATAGTATAGGTAGGCAGCCACATTTTATAACACTCCCCCTTGGCTGCCAACCATGCATGATGTCTCATTAAAAGCCTTGCTAGGAAAACCCAGTGGGACAAAATCATAGCGAAAGGAAAAAAGAGTACATCATTTCTATATACGTGTTCTATGCTGCCTCATTAAAACCTTACCAGGAAAATCCTGTGGGACAAAACCATAGTAAGGAAAAAAGAGTGCAGCCACGTAAGCTCCCCCTCAAGTTGACATGAGTAGTTCTTCTTCATAAGTCTCGCATATGGCGCATCCTAATATCATGAATAAGCTTTCTGAGAGTTGTAGGGGGAAGTGCCTTTGTAAAGAGATCTGTCACATTATCACTTGATCGGATATGCTGAATATTAATTTTCTTATCTTTTTCAAGCTCTTGGCTGAATGAGAAGAACTTCGGGGGTATATGCTTGGTACGGTCGCTTTTGATGAATCCTTCCTTCATTTGAGCGACGCATGCAGCATTGTCTTCAAACAGTACTGTTGGATCTTTGTTGACTGGTAATCCACAAGTTTCTTGGATGTGTTGAGTTACAGACCTTAGCCATACACATTCTCGACTTGCTTCATGGAGTGCTATGACTTCAGCATGATTAGAAGAAGTGACAATAAGTGTCTGCTTTTATGAACGCCAAGAGATCACTACACCTCCACATGTGAACACATATCCTGTTTGAGACCTGACTTTATGTGGATCTGACAAGTAACCTGCATCTGCACAACCAGTTATTTCTTGGTTTGATCCTCTGGAATAAAACAAACCAAAATTAGTTGTTCCTCGAAGATAACGAAATACATGTTTAATACCATTCCAATGTCTCCGTGTAGGAGATGAGCTAAATCTTGCTAATAAGTTAGTAGCAAATGCTATATCTGGTCGGGTACAATTAGCCAGATACATAAGAGCTCCAATACACTTAGGTATGGTACTTCAGGACCAAGAACCTCTTCATTATCTTCGCGAGGGCGAAATGGATCCTTTTCTATATTCAATGATCTAACAACCATTGAAGTGCTTAAAGGATTTGCTTTATCCATGTTAAAGCGTTTTAAGACCTTTTCAGTATAATTTGATTGATGCAAAAGTATTCCACTTTGCAAGTGCTCAATCTGTAAACCAATACAATATTTAGTTTTCCCAAGGTCTTTCATTTCAAATTCATTCTTTAAATATATCATTGCTTCTAGGACTTCTTTATGAGTCCCATTGATGTTTAAATCATCAACATATACAGTAATGATAATGAATCCGGATGTTGTTTTCTTTATAAAAACACATGGGCATATAGGATTATTCACATATCCTTCTTTTAACAAATACTCGCTTAAGTGATTATACCACATGCGCCCTGATTGTTTTAGCCCATATAACGATTTTTGCAATTTGATCGAATATAATTCTTTGGGTTTTAAACTTAATGCTTCAGGCATCTTAAATCCTTTATGGATTTTCATATAAATATCGCTATCAAGCGACCCATATAAATAAGCTGTAACAACATCCATAAGACGCATTTCTAAATTTTTAGAAACTGTTAGGCTGATTAAATATCTAAACGTAATTGTATCCATTACTGGAGAATACGTTTCTTCATAATCACTTCCAGGTCTTTACGAAAAACCTTGAGTAACAAGTCGAGCTTTATACCTCACAATCTCGTTTTTCTCGTTGCGTTTTCGCACAAAAACCCATTTGTATCCTACTGATCTCACGGCTTCAGGCGTGAGAATAATAGGTCCAAATACTTTACGCTTATTAAGCGAATTCAATTCAGCCTGTATAGCGTCTTTTCATTTTGTCAAGTCATGTCTATTTTGACATTCAGTGACCGATCTTGGTTCAGGATCCTCATTTCCGTTAACAATATCACATGCTACGGAATAGAAAAATATTTCATCCATATTTTTCATCTCATTGCGATTCCATAATCCTCCTGTATTGACATAATCTATAGAGATCTCATGATTTTCTATATCTTCAGTATTTTTCATCTCTTGATTTGTCTTATTTTGTGTTTCTTCTGGAACACATTCTTTCACATTGGGGTCGTCATGCTTATCTGCTCCTTTTCTTTTTCGAGGATTTTTATCTTTAGAACTGATTAGCCTACCACGCTTCAGGCGTGTCTTAGACTCATTAGTGACTTCATTCTCAGGTTGTCCTTTTGGGATTTCAATTCGAGCAGGAGCATTTACAGCTGGTATGTATGATTTAGTCACTCTTTTCATATAGGTGAACGCATCTGGTAATTGATTTGCTATTTCTTGTAAATGCATAATCTTTTGCACTTCTGACTCACATTGTTTTGTGTGAGGATCAAGATGCAATAAGGATGGTTCACTCCATGTAATCTCCTTCTCCAGCTGTTTCTTTTCTCCCCCTAATGCTAGAAAAATTACTCATTGAAGTGGCATCGGCAAACCGAGCCATAAAAACATCACCAGTTTTTGGCTCAAGATATCTTATAATAGAAGGAGATTCATAGCCGACATATATTCCCAGTCTTCTTTGAGGGCCCATCTTTGTACGTTGTGGTGGAGCAATCGGTATATATACCGCACAACCAAAAATTCAAAGATGGAAAATATTTTGTTCTTGACCAAATGCTAATTGTAGAGGGGAGTACTCATGATATGCACTTAGTCTGATGTGAATTAATGCTGCAGCATGTAAAACTATATAACCCCATACAGAAAAGGAAGCTTTGTTCTCATTATTAATGGTCTAGCAATAAGTTGGAGGCCCTTAATCAGCAACTCAGCCAAACTATTTTGTGTATTTACATGGGCAACAGGATGTTCAACAACTATTCCAATTGACATACAATAATCATTAAAAGCCTGAGACGTAAACTCACCAGCATTGTCAAGTCTAACTTTCTTGATTGTATAATCAGGAAATTGTGCCCGTAATCTAATTATCTGAGCAAGAAATCTCGCAAATGTCACATTGCTAGTTGACAATAAACAAACGTGTGACCATCTACTAGAGGCATCTATCAATACCATAAAATATCTAAATGGTCCATACAATGGGTGTATAGGCCCACAGATATCACCTTGGATACGTTCAAGAAATGTAGGTGATTCTATTTTTATTTTAGCTGGTAATGGTCTCATGATAATTTTCCTAGAGAACAAGCCTCACATGAAATTTTACTAACTTGAAGGATCTTCTGGCCCTTTAATGTATGTCCATGTGACTTCTCAATAATTCTTCGCATCATCATTGAACTAGGATGACCTAAACGATCATGCCACAGAGTTAATATCTCTGTATCTCTTTTAACTACCATATGTGACTCTATCACATTTATATATGTATAATGCAATCCTGAGGAAAGCTTTGGTAGTTTTTTCTAATATGCACTTCTTTCCTGATACATAAGTAGTAAGATACATATACTTCATATTTTCTTCAGTTGCAGACTGAGTATCATATCCATGAAGATATATATCATTAAAACTCAACAAATTTCTTTTGAATTTTGGTGAAAACAAAGCATCTTTTATGAAAAACTTTGTTCCATTTGGCAATATAAAGCTAACTTTACCAGTCCCTTCAATCAAGTCTACAGGACCTGATTTAGTTTGATGATTGCCTTTGTTGGTTTTAAATCAGAGAAGTAGCTTTTATGTTTGAGAATAGTATATGTTGTACCGCTATCCGGTATGCAAATCTCTCCAGTTTTGGTCTTGACTTCATCATTAGAATAATCCATATCAAGCTTCATGCAAAATAAATAATTTGGTGAGAATAAAATTTGAAACATATTATTATAAGTAAAATATTTCATTCAAAGATGAATTTGAAAATTACAAATAACAAAATATAATAATACAATCATATGTCTAATTATCACCAGTGTCATGATGGGTTGGAAGATCAACAAAATCATCAGTAAAATCTGAAGCATCAAGATGAGTTGAATCATCCATAGGATCATCATGTTCAGTGAAATTCACTTCCTTCTCTTTTTCTTTCAAGGATGCCTTGTAAAGCTTACAAAGGTGCTCCAGTGTTCGGCATACTCGAGACCAGTGTCCTTTGGAGCCACATTTATAACAGGAATCTTCAGGATTCTGAAGAGAACTTACATGAACATCTTTTCCTTTGTCATGTCTTTCTACATGATGCTTCTTGTGGATCGCGTTATTCTGTGAAGGGTTGTAAAAACCACTTCGACCGCATCCACGCCACGGCCACGATCACGTCCACGGCCACGACCATAATTATATCCTCATCCGTAATTTTTAGAAAATGCAGTATTTGCTTCTGAAAATGCTGCTGCACCAGTAGGACGAGACTGATGATTTTTGATCAAAAGTTCATTATTTTTCTCTGCCACAAGAAGAGATGAAATTAGTTCAGAATATTTCTTAAAATCACGCAACCTATATTGTTGTTGCAGTGTTATATTAGATGCATGAAATGTGGAGTAAGTCTTCTCTAACATTTCTTCATCTGTGATATTTACCCCACAGAATTTCAATTGGGATACTATTCTGAACATTGCAAACTTATAATCGCTAACTTTCTTAAAATCTTGGAAGCGCAAAGCATTCCATTCATTACGGGTGGCAGGAGCACAACTTCCTTTTGGTGATCAAATCTTTCTTTGAGATTTTTTCATAAGACGCCTGAGTCACTTACAATGAGATATTCATATTTTAAACTTTCATCAAGATGTCTGCGGATAAAGATCGTCGCCTTTACCTTATCTTGCGATGATGTAGAGTTTATTTCTTTAATAGTTTCAGTGAGACCCATTGACTCGAGATGCATCTCAATATCAATAACCCAAGACATATAATTTCTTCCCGTGATATCAAGTGGAATGAACTCAAGCTTTGCAAAGTTTGACATGGTGATAACTATAACAAAATATAAAAATAATTAGAATCACAATATTTTATTTCTCAATAAAATAGAAAAACTTACATGTCAATCATAATAGCTACAAGCAAAAGAGGGAAGGTGGACATTAAAATAAAAAGGTACAGGTAAAATTCACTTGGATCCATATCTCCAAGAAAACGATAGAAGTATTGATGATGATGACGACAATAATAAACTTCAAAAATAGACTAAGCATCTTGCGAAAAACTCGAGCACAAAGCTTCTAGAGATGATGAAAATTTTGAGATGAAGAGAGATTGAGGAGTGAGTTATGTGGTTTAGAATTCACCAATTTATAGGATGAAAACTAGCCGTTTATAGCCGTTGGGGTTTATAGCCCTTGGGGTTTATAGCCGTTGGGGGAGAGAGAAAATCAATTTTGATTTTATACAATTAAATATTGTAATAAGAAAATGATAAAATAAATGCATTGTACTACATATATTTATGAGTTATAATATATGCACGCCACTCTACTTGGTGGGTGTTTTGCAAGCATAATTAATAAAGCAATAATTATTGAAATAAATATTGGCACACCACGCTACTCGGTAAACCTTTCAGTGGGTGTTTGTCCAGATATAAATAGCAGAATAATAAAATATACAATATTAAAAGTTTGGGGTTTAATCCACGCAAGCATAAAATTAGAGGTTAGTAAAGATATCATAATCATATCACTTTACTATAAATGGGTGGCAGAGCCTCCTTTCATTATAGTAGTGGTGTTATATGAATATAATTAGTATAATAATTCAGTTTTTTGTAATCACATCATATTTTTATAAATAGGTGGCAGGGCCTCCTTTCATTATAGTAGTGGTGTTATACGAATATTATAAGTATAGTAACTTGCCAATTTTACCTTGAGATTGTAGAGGTAGATGCTGGGACTTGTGATAGGACTTTTCCTTGAGTAATGGAAGCAGAGGCTCGTGACAAGACCTTACCTTAAGCTAATGGAGGCAGAGGCTTGATGTGGTAGACTTTTTCCCTGAGCTGACGGAGGTAGAGGCTGGGGACAGAACTAGAGCATCGTGCTGATAACGTGTTGTAAAACTCTGAGAAATATAACACCAAAACAGAGAATTCTAGAGACAGAGTAGAAGTAAGAATTCTTATTGATTTCTGAAGTGTGTGCATTGAAATGAATTAGGAAGGGACTATTTATAAGAAAACTTTGGGGTACTATGCAGTCACTATGCACGCTTGCGTCATCGCTTACATCAGCGCATAATAAACTCATTAATGGTGTATAGTAAAGGTAGGCAACCACGTTTTATAACAGTCACAACATTAAACCATGAGGAACAATACTAGTTGCATGCTCTTTGATTAAGGTTTATTACCTGGAGATTCATCCAACTTTTATTATCTGTTGTTGCTTAAATAAACTATGAAAAAATAAGAAATTAACTGCAGCATCTTTGAATCAATTTGATCGTAAGCAATTATTTGATTGATGAGAAATAGATATGTGACGTGTGTGTTCTTTTTGAGAGAACGATGGGGCCTTGTCCCTGATTTATTAAAAGAATAAAGAATAAGATGTTGCACAAGAGAGGAAGAAAGATAGAAGGGGGAGGATGTAGGCTGTCTAAAAATGACTAACCAGGCAAGCCACCAAAGAAGCAGTCTCAAAGACGCAAAGGATTGAAGCCCGCGTCTCAACTTCAAGACGCGTCGGCCTGAAGCCCGCGTCTCAACTTCAAGACGCGTCGGCCTGAAGCCCGCGTCTCAACTTCAAGACGCGTCGGCCTGAAGCCCGCGTCTTAAACGTCAAAGCGCGTCGGCCCGAAGCCCGCGTCTCAATATCAAGGCGCGTTGGCTCGACGCCCGCGTCTCAGCATCCAAGACGCAAGGGACTGAAGCTCGCGTCTCAGCATCCAAGGCGCGTTTAGTCTGAAATCCGCGTCTCAGTTGCAACCGCCCAGATCGTGGGGAGCCAGTTACCGCGCGTATCGCGGGTAACGGCCCTCATTCAGGCGCATTTTTAGGGGGCACGATCACCCCCTAAGACCCCTATAAATAGCCCTGTTGGCTATGAAGGAAGGGTCGAGGATTTGGATTCAGGGGGAGAAGAAGGTCGAGTGATCAATTAAGGTCGGCATTTTTGAATCCAGAGGGTCAGAAGATCAAGGCATCGAGAGAGAGAAGCCCGACGTCAACGACCGAGAGAGAAGAGATTCTTCAACAGGCTTACTGAGTACTAGCCTATCTTCGCCTACCTCCTCTTTGAGAGTTTGGTAGCCGGAGCTGAGTTACTCCCCTACCGGCCGAAGAGAAGACCCCCGACGGTCCAGGACGGTCATCTGGTCAACGGAGAACAAGATTCACTCTCCATCGCCACACGAAGAACCCAGCCTTAAACAAAGGGAAGATCCAAGCATCCTCCCTCCCTTGTAGTCGGAATATTGTTTTGTTGTAATCTTTCAACTGATTCAAGGAAATTTTACGGCAAAATCTCTTTCCGCACCGAACAAGAGATGGCGACTCCGCTGGGGACTACATTCGTGACCGATGAGCACATCGTGGTGCAGGATGACGTTCTCCGTAAGGGGAAGATGGTCGAATCACTCGTCGTTGAGTTCGACCAGGCGAAGTATGAAGAGTTTCTCTCTTCTGGCTCCAAGAGCCCCAAGACCCGCGTCTGCCGCAGGGTCTCAACGACGCAGCCTCCCGAAGCCCAATCTGTGGCTCAACCAGGCGCTGCTGTCACCCTCTGTGCCGCGCCCAGTTCACGCATCAACGCCTCCTCGAAGGCCCGCGTAACATCCAACGCCTCTGCTGCGATCAACCGCGACGCGCAGAACCCACGCGCCAACGCCTCTCTGAAGGCCCGCGTGGTCCACGGCACAACTGTTGCTGCGATCGACCGCGTCTCGCACAACGCCCGCGTCTCGCGTGACGCCCGCGTCTTGCAGAACGCCCGCGTCTCGCAGAAACCCCGCGTCAACGTCTCCCAAGAGACCCGCGTGGTGAACAGCCCTGGTTCTTCAAACCAGGAAGTTGTTGGCTTCTCTCCTCCTCCACGACGCAATCGAAATGCCGAGCGTCGACAAAGACGACGCGCGCGTCAACACTCGGTTGGAACCGATGGTTCTCTGACTGGGGTTGGACGCGGCGTTCAATATGATGCCTTGTCCGCACCTCGACCAGTGCGAGAAATCCGCGTTTGGCGACCCAAACGCGAGACTCCTCAAGTTGAGTCTGCTGGAGACCAACTTACCAAACGCCGAAGCGAAGTTTCTACGTCTCATCAAACGCAGGACGCATGCGTTCCCAGGCGTGGGGCCCAGCAGCCCATTATCTTCCAAGTCCCTCTGCTTCAACGCAGCGGACAACAGTGCGAGAACCGCGTCTCGTCTCAACAGAGACGCCAGACGCGCGAAATCTCCCAACAGTGCGAGGATCGCGTCTCGTCTCAACAGAGACACCAGACGCGCGTGACGCCCCAAGTGTCTCTGTCCCAACGCAGTGGACAACAGTGCGACGACCGCGTCTCGTCTCAACAGAGACGCCAGACGCGCGTAACGTCCCAAGTCTCTCTGCTCCAACGCAGCAAACTGCAACGCGAGGACCGCGTCTCGTCTCAACAGAGACGCCAGACGCGCGTAACGCAACAGTGTGATCTCCGCGTTTCTGAGACTTGCGTCCAGACAGCGCAACACACGACTGCCCCCCGTCTTCCACGCTGTGAGGCCAGTCTATTTAATCCCCCTCCCACCGATTTGAGGGATTATTTGACAAGGAAAAGAAGTGCCAATCAGGCCACTTCTTCTTGCTGCTGTCAACAACTCATCCAGATGCTCTCTGGATGCCATTGCGAATCAGGCGTTCACCAGCCGTCTTTGATTAGACAGCTGACCCTGATTCCCCCGTCAGCTAAAAGAAGACGCTCCCACCGAAGGAGAACCTTCCCTGACGTTGAGTACCCGGAGCTTACTGCATATATGACAAGCAGAAGCAGGGGAAAACAACCTATGGTCAATTCAGAGGGGTCAGACTCTGAGCCAGAAGGGGTGTATCGACACACCCGTACCCGGACTGGAGCCATCACCCCAATTGACTACAATGCCCTATCCCGCGGCATTAGGGAAGATGATTCTCACTCAGTTGTGATAGAATCATGGACTTCGAATTCTTCCGGGGGAAAGGAGGCTTCCGCCTACATGGCAGATGCTCCTGAGGACACAGCAAATGCTCCCGAGGAGACAACTAAGTACCTGGCCCGGATGCAGAAGCACCAAATGGAAGTACTCTCCTCTCAGCAGAGAACCATTGACGACCTCAAGCATATGCTTGAGAAATTGCTTGACGAGAGGGCAAGATCTCCTCCCAGAAGGCCAAGAGCTAGAAGGGGAAGAGGAGGGAGTCCACCCTCTGATCCTTCCGATGGGACACGACGATCCACTCCTTCGAATGTGTCCAGACCTTCAGCACATGCAGGAAGCGACCCAGATTCGGAGAAGGCTCAAAATCAAAGAATGAGCCTATTGGAGCAACGACTCAATGCCCTTGCTAGTCGTAAAGATCTCCAAGAAGCTGGAGTGGTCCGGCCGTATCCGGCCGAGTGGGACTTAGTCCCGTACCCTCCTAGATTCAAGGCTCCAACTCTCCAAGCATTCGACGGAAAAGGGTCGCCCAACCAGCATATCTACTACTTCAAATCCCAAACTGGGAATGTGGTAGATAACGATGCCATCCTGGCACGTCTATTCATTGGCACCCTGAAAGGGTTAGCCTTTGAATGGTTTATGAAACTCCCTGAAGGTTCAATCAAGAACTGGGGCGACTTGGAGAAGCTGTTCCTAACACGCTTCTTCGAGGATGATTCGGAGGTTACCATGCCTACCCTTTTAGCTACCAAGCAACGAAAGGGAGAGTCCGTTAAGTCTTTCGTAGAAAGATTTCGGAACACGGCACTCCGATGTCCGAGCGGCATGACCCAGGCCACCCTGGTGGAAACATGTCGCCACAATCTCCAAACTTCACTCCTTGCTCAAATAGGAGTAGCAGAAAGCCGCACCTGGAAACAGTTAGTCCAGCAAGGTGAACAGGCTGAAGAGATTGTCGCCCGCGTCAGAGCGGAAGAAGGCAGGCCCAGGCCAGAAAGGTCGACAAGGCGTGCGCCAGACACATCCCTCCAAACCAAACGGAAGGATAACTTGGCAACGGAGACCAAATCTCCCGTCAAGCCTCAAACAGGCAGAGCAGGTGGCTCTTCCAGCCAACCCCGCGCCAACAAACAATATTCCTTCAAGGAGGAACATGTCGACTCGCTCTTCAAATTACTCAACAAGAGCAATCGACTGAAGCTCCCTGAAATCAGGCGCCCAGAAGAAGTCGGCAAGACCGACAACCCCAACTACTGCCTGTACCATAGGATGCTCGGGCACCCTACCAAGAGCTGCTACATCTTCAAGGACGTCCTTCAAGCCCTAATTGACGCGGAGGTATTAAAACTCCGACCGGAGCAGAAACAGAGGGCGGCCAACATGACGTCGGCACTCCACTTCGGGACACGACCCCCGATGCCCGTGGGAGTGATATCTGTCCCGAAAGGAGAATTGAGAGTGGTCAATACAGACCCTCATCAGCAGCAGGAGAAAGGCTTGGTACCCGTCCCTACACCTCAAGGGGAAATCATGTGGATCCACCCTGACCTCGTCGACGAGCAACAATGGACGACTGTGACCAACAGGAAGTCCAAAGGCAAAGGAAAGGCATCATCTTGCCACGTGATCTGCGCTTCTTCCCGGGAAACAGACGCTGATGTTCCTTCGTTGACCGACTCAGAAGAGGAGACAATGGTCCTGGCGGCAGAGCCCAACCAACCGACAGCAGGCACCCGTTCAGGGCAGGCGTACTTGAAGCAGTACGGCGAAAAGGCGGTGGTCCCTCCTCAACCAGCTGTAGAGCCAGCTCAGCCCTCCACAAAACCACCCGTGGAGAAACAGAAAGAAACTCGGTTTTTCCCGGGTTCTTTCAAGAAGTGCAGCGGAAGGATCTTCGACATCTTACCGCTTCGATGTTCTGGCTCAGTTAGCCAACATCCCGGCACGCATTACCTTGTATGAGCTCCTGAGGCTATCTAAGTCAACCAGAGAGGCTCTACAAGAAGCCCTGACGAACGCTGAGGTCTTTCTGACCCACGTACCGAGAGAGAAAGATGTAGAGGATTGCCTCCACACCTCTCCAAATGTTCCCTGCATTTCCTTCACAGCAGACGACATGCAGGTTAAAGGAAAGCATGACCGACCCTTATACTTCACGGGGTATATTGGGTCATCCGAGGTGAACCGCATCCAGGTAGACCCAGGGTCCGCACTTAGCATCATACCTCGCCGAGTCATGCAATTTCTTGGCATTCCCGCCCATCGTCTGAGCCCAACCCAGACGACTATTTATGGGTTTAATGCCAACAGCTCCCGCCCGATGGGGAAGATCAAGCTCAAATGCCGGATCGGGAGCCTCAAATCGGAAGTAACGTGTTATGTCATTGACGCTGACACTTCCTACAACCTGTTGCTGGGACGACCATGGATCCACCAAAACTCCATCGTTCCCTCCACTCTCCATCAAGTCATGAAATACATTGACGAGAGCGGACAGGTTCGAACGTTGATCGCCGAAAGGCATCCGTTCAAAGGGGTCGAGAACTATTTCACGGATTCCCTCTTATATGAGGAGAATAATGGAACCCCGCAACCAGAGGAGCCAGACTCTGGTAATGAAGCTGACACCGAGCCCGAAGAAGAAGAGTGCCTGTGGGAGTTAGAACCACTTGTAAAGAGCACTAATAAGCTCGATGTTGATACCACCGACGATGCAGGCGGTTGGTATATTAATGAAGACTTAGATTTCGCGTATTTTCCTGTGTATGAATCTGAGTCAATACCGTCGGATACTAGTACCGACATGGGCGAGGATGTATGGTCGGCAATGAATGCTCTGACATCATTGCATGTACCTATAAAATCATCCTTCGGGACGTACCATGATGATGGTGACGCGCAAGGATCTTCATTTATGGTTCCATCCAGACAAAAGGGCCAGAGACCTATCCTCTTTGGACGAATCATGTCTGAACCAACGCCCCATGAAGAATCAGAAGGCGAGGATGAATCCCCCCAGTTCAATCATTATGAACCGAGAACGCTCAAGATGATGAAGCGTATGGGGTACGATCTAATCAACAGGCCCGGGTTAAACTTCGGCAAAGGAAGGAGATCATTGCTTCGATCTTTTGTACCAAAAGGGAAAACACCTGACTATTATCATCAGACCCGCCGGGGGTTGGGCTATGTATCAACTCCAGTGCCGTCAGCCTCTGATTCTGAGGAACCATCAGGCCATGATCACTCTTCAGACACGTCATCGTGGGAATCAGATGTCAGTATTGGCAACATCTTCAAAGGGCTTTCTGTAAACATGGTTTCAACAAGCCATCTGGAAGACGAAGACGAAGAAATGATCCAGTCGGATACAGACCCCTGGATCAAACATCTGAATGCTCTATGGGATATCCGCTTTGAACAGCGTGAGCCACCCACAGAAGACAAGGTTGTTCAGATCAACCTAGGAGATGAAGCCAACCCTAAGCCCATCTTCATAAGTGACGGCCTGTCACCATCAGAGAAGAATGATCTAATATCTCTTATACAAGAGTATATAGACGTCTTCGCCTGGAATTACGAGGACATGCCTGGACTTGATCCTCAAGTGGCTATGCACCGCCTCAACATCAGTCCGGACGTAAAACCCGTCAAGCAACAGCAGCGACGGTTTCGTCCCGAAATAATGGAGGCCATTCAATCAGAAGTCAAGAAGCTTATTGACTCCGGCTTCATCAGGGAGGAACAACATCCCGACTGGGTAGCTAACATCGTCCCCGTTGCTAAGAAGAACGGGAAGATCCGGATCTGCATCGACTTCCGCGATCTAAACGAGGCCTGCCCCAAAGACGAATTCCCATTGCCAATCACAGATGTCATGATTGACAATACTGCGGATTCGAGCGAATGTCCTTCATGGACGGATTCTCAGGATACAATCAAATCAAGATGTACCCTGACGATGAAAAGCATACCTCCTTCAGGACACCTCTAGGAGTATACTGCTACACGTCATGCCCTTCGGTCTAAAGAATGCAGGGGCAACATACCAAAGGGCCATGAATACCATTTTCCATCAGCAGATACGCAAAACGGTGGAATGTTATGTCGACGACATCGCGGTGAAAAGTCGCATTAAAGGAGATCACATAGCTGATCTGAAGATGGTCTTCGACATCATGCGGGCTCATCAATTGAAGATGAACCCCACCAAGTCCTTCCTGGGGGTAGCCAGCGGCAATTCCTAGGGTTTGTGGTAACTTCCACAGGAATCCATTTGGATCCGGAGAAAGTCCGTGCTATCCAAGAGATGCAACCCCCAGAAGCCTCAAGGAGCTCAGAGGATTGCAAGGACGATTGGCGTACATCCGCAGATTCATTTCAAATCTCTCTCTGGAGATGCCAACCCTTCGCTAAGCTGATGAAGAAGGGAGTCTCGTTCATATGGGACGACGCTTGCCAGCAAGCATTCGAGGAGATCAAACGATACCTCACCCAACCACCAGTACTTGCAGCTCCGGTATCCGGAAAAACCCTTCCTGGTGTACGTCCGATCGATGGATCATTCTTTGGGAGCTCTACTAGCTCAGAATGATGACCAAGGACGAGAACAAGCAATCTACTACCTCAGTAGAACGATGATCGGGGCCGAACATCGATACAACCCGATCGAGAAGGAGTGTTGGCCTTGGTGTTCGCTATTCAGAAAATGCGACATTATCTGGTAGGCCAAACTATAAATGTCATATCAAAAGTCAACCCCCTGAGGTTGCTTATGACAAAGCCTTCATCATTGAATGGCCGGCTGGCAAAATGGGCTATATTGCTCTCTCAATATGAGATGCACTTCCTGCCACAGAAGGCCATTAAAGGACAAGCGGTGGCGGACTTCTTAGCTGAACACCCGGATCCGAGGGCAGCCAAACTTTATGAGGATCTCCCAGATGAGGTCGCCGAAGTATGCCTAACCCAGACATCGTTTGAAGGACAAGTATGGCAACTTTTCTTCGATGGTGCATCAAGGGCAAGCCCAAAGGGACACACAGTAGCGGGGGTAGGAGTAGTACTCGTCTCCCACAAAACTACGTGATCCCCCGGGCTATCTCGTTAACCGAACCCTGTTCCAACAATGTGGCGGAGTACAACGCTCCTCTGATTGGGATGCAATTCGCCGATGAGATTGGCGTTAAAATCTCGAGGCGTACGGGACTCCAAACTCATCGTCAGCCAAGTTCGCGGAGAGTATGAGGTCAGACATGAAGATCTAGTACCCTACTACGACGCGACAATCCACATGGCGGAGAAGTTTTCAAACTTCTACATCGACCATGTGCCGCGAAGCCAAAATGCGCATGCAGATGCCCTCGCATCTCTCGCAGCTTCCCTAGCTCTCCCAGCTGGAGCAATGGAGAAAGTATTCGTCTATAGCCACGACCTATACTGCCCAAAAAGTCCCCTCGGAGACTACCAGAGGTCAACAGGAGATCGTCGCGGTCAGGAAACACTTGAAGTGTCAACCGATCCTGAGCTTAAAGACTGGCGATTCCCCTATATTGATTATGTCTTATACGGCATCCTGCCTGAAGACACCAAAGAGGCGGCCGCCATTCGGAGGAAAGCCCCCAAATTTATTATAATGCGATCACGCGAACACTGTACCGTCGATCGCATGACGGGATCCTGCTCCGGTGCCTCTCATCAAAAGAGGCCCGCGAAATGTTGAAAGAAGCCCACGATGGCACATGTGGAGCTCATCAACCTGGTCCGAAGCTGGCAAACAGACTCCAAAGATTGGGGTACTACTGGCCCAAGATGGTCGCCGACGCCATCTCCCTCGCTAAGAGATGTCACGCCTGTCAAATACATGGCGATTTCATCCATCAAGCACCAGGGTATCTCCACTCTACGACCTCTACTTGGCCGTTCGAAATGTGGGGGATGGACGTGGTTGGCCCCATCAGCCCACCATCGTCGAAAGGACATCGGTTCATTCTAGCAATAACCGATTACTTCTCCAAGTGGGCCGAAGCTGTTCCTCTAAAAGAGGTAAATCGTCTAACGTGATCAAGTTCGTGAAACATCACGTTATCTATCGCTTCGGTGTGCCTCGGCGGATCATCCATGACAATGGACCCCAGTTCATCAGCCGGCTTTCCAGAGATTCTGTGCTAAGTTCAGAATCCAGAGTGTGTCATCAACGGCATATTATCCTCCGCCAACGGCCTCGCGGA
Organism: Agave tequilana; assembly: GCA_038442645.1. Classification (NCBI taxonomy): domain Eukaryota; kingdom Viridiplantae; phylum Streptophyta; class Magnoliopsida; order Asparagales; family Asparagaceae; genus Agave; species Agave tequilana. Next base: position 158,610 of record JAVJIF010009577.1, read on the forward strand.
AGCTTTCAATAAGACTATTGGCAAGCTTCTAAAGAGAATTCGTCTCGAAAAGTCAACGAGACTGGGACGATAAGTTGGGTGAATGCTTATGGGCATATCGCACGACCGTGCGAACCCCGACAAGGCCACGCCATTTTCCTTGGTGTACGGATGTGAAGCTGTCCTCCCACTGGAAATCCAAATTCCATCTCTACGCGTCGCCCTGACCGCCGAGATGACAACAGAGGAGAAGCATCGACAGCGACTCCAAGAACTGGAGGCCTTAGACGACAAGCGTCTGCAGGCCCAGCAGCAGATCGAGCTTTATCAAGCTCGCATTCACCAGAGCCTTCAACAGAAAGTCAAGACGCGAACTTTCAAGAAAGGCGACCTTGTCTTAGCCGTCCGGAGACCCATGGTCATGACGCACAAGACGAAGGGAAAAATTCCAACCCAATGGGAAGGACCATTTGTAGTAGAGTCGGTCTACTCGAATGGATCGTATCGTCTCAAACCTCTAATGGCGATACACTCATGATGCCAATCAATGGCAAATTCCTGAAGAAATACTATCCCTAGATGGTGTTCTTCTGTTGATCAAGTTAAATTACACCTCTGATCAAAAACATCCGACGCCTTCGACGGCTAAGGATAGAGAAAAAGGTTGGCATCTAAGCCCAACATAAATCCTCGACAACTCATCATGCTGAGGAGGAATAGCATGGCTAGCCCAACCCAAACGGTAGTTGGTAAAGGCACATCAAATCCGTTGAGAGCTGAGGGTTTGCTAAAAATCCTGCCGATCAAGTTAATACCACACCTCTGATCAAACATCCACGCCTTCGAGGCTAAGGATAGAGGAAAATGTTGGCATCTAAGCCCAACACATAAGTCCTCGACAACTCATCATGCTGAGGGGAATAGCATGACTAGCCCAACTCAAACGGTAGTTGGTAAAGGCATGTCAAACCCGTTGACAGCTGAGGGTTTTTGCTAAAAATCTAAGTGACCTGATTCCACTCTCTCCTCCAAATCTCTTACCAATTCTCATCCATAGAATGGTAGGACCACAAAATGCAAACATTACTACGTTAAACACTATACCTCTGGTAATGAATACTCCTTGTCGAGTACAAGCCCCGCTTTGTTACCTCTACATAGAGCAGCAAACTTCAAATTTGCCAAGTTAACACTATACCTCTGGCATTTCAAATTCAACTTGTCAATTCTCATCAATAGAATGACAAGTCCTCAAATTGCTCCTATCAAGAGCCAATTCTCGTCAAGTTAATATCACACCTCTGACAAACTACTGTTTAAGTTAACATTACACTCTAAGCAGTATATCAGGTGCCCGTCAAGTTAATATTACACCTCTGACAGTCCCCTTTCTTCAGACTTCCATATCGAAGCTGAAATGGACGATGCCAAGTTAACACTACACTTCTAGCATCTGAGTCATTGCTAAGTTCAACAATACACCTATGGCTATGACCTCCTCGACTTCCTTAAGCCGAGACGAACGATGCCAAGTTAACACTACACTTCTAGCATCCGAGTCATTGCTAAGTTCAACAATACACTATGGCTATGACCTTTCCTCGACTTCTTCAAGCCGAGACGACTAATGCCAAGTTCAACATTACACCTCTAGCATTACCCTCACTGTTAAGTTAAACATCACCTATGACAGTGAACCCTCAGTTTTCCCTTATAAAATTGAGATGTCGATGAGTTAAGTTAATATCACACCTCTAACTCTGTCCTTGTCAAGTTAACATTACACTTCTGACAAGACTATTTCCAACCCGTTAAGTTAATATCACACCTCTAACGGTAAGGACTTCCCTAGATTCCCCCGCGAGTCTAGTTTCATTTGATATTCTCCCCGACAGAATATCGAATTCATTTTGGAGGCATTGTTGGTTAACATTACACCAATAAACAATGTTTCCATCAACATCCCCAGCTGATCTGAATCAAGTTAAGCACAAATCCTTGATAAAAGTTCATCTTTCCTGGGGGTACGACGAACTCCACCTGTCACTTTCTTCCACAAAGTGGCAGGTCCACCAAAATTCACCTCTGTCAAGTTAAGCTTACACCTCGGACAGTGTCATTGAAAGTTCTTGGAACAAGATCTTTCCTCATACTTTTGACTTATTAAGATTATGATTATAATTTTGATAAAGATCAAAGACTTCCTTTGCTCCAACATGTCCAACAAAGGCAAAGGGTTCGAGACAAAAGAAGTAAAAAGGAGGGTGTCACTTTTATTTATATCCAAAAAATATGAAAGTGATACAAACGCTATCTCTTATACAAATAGATTGAGCGTTACAAAAAAAGGAGGAGAAGGCTAAAAATCTCGATCTGGTAGGGAACGGATGCGCTCCCTGAGACGATGCATCTCATGCTGACGTGCCTTCTCAGCCTCCATCATCGCCTGGACCCGCAGCTCCTCTTCAGATAGGCAGGGTTTTTCAGCCAGCTGGGCTCGCAAAGTCTCCAATCTGGAGAGATGAACAGACTGGCTCTCTTCATCAGCCCGTACCCTTGCAGCCTTCTGCTCCTCTAGCTTCTTCTGGAGGGCGACGAGCTTCTCTTCATTGACAGCTAGCATGGCTTTGGCCTTAGCAATGGCAGCCCGAGCGTTGGTAATAGCAAGCTCTGTGTTCTGCATGATAAGCTCAGTATCCCCTGAGTCTTCAATCAGCCTTTGGCATTCAGCCTGGGAACGCTCGAGGTTGCTGACCTCTTCGGCAATTTGTACTTCCACTTCCTGTCGCTCTTGCCTTTGGGCAGAAAGAGGCTATCCAGGATGACTTGGGTTTCGTGGAGGGAGTCAGCTTCGTCTAAAGACTTCAGCTCTTTCAGGTCACTCTCCAACTGATCCACCACCCGCATACATGCCTGAGCAAGAGGAAGGCCCCCGACTAGCTCGATGTTCTCGGCCACATTCCCGAGAAATCTCCGGGCAAAGTCAAAAGAACGACGCCCAGAAAGGATAAAGTCGATGCACGATCGCATCGCTTCAAAGAACTGCCGCACCGTACTGCGCGTCAGGAAGTCCATGCTATCATCACCCGGAACGCTCCCCGACCCCCTTTCTATCTCGGAAGAAGGGTGTAGGCCGGCTCTTTTTGCGCAGAAGTCATGCTAACCGCCGATACGGCAAGAGCGGACCAGCCACTGGTGCTTCCGGAGGTGCTAGCCCTGCGGGAACTTCCGCGACCAATGATGGGGTGGCAAGCACGATTTCCTCAGAAGCTTCATTTGAAACTTGAGCTGTGCAATCTCCTGGGAGTGGACCTGCCGTCGGACCCTCCACCCGAGCCTTCTTGACCTCAGTAGTGGCTTCCTCCTCTGGTAGAGTGGAAGGCTCCCCAGTATCAGCAGCTGCCCCCTCTGAGGGCATCTCAGCAGCTGAGGTCTCAATTCCCTGTGGTCGAGTCAACTCTCCCACCATCTCCTCAATATGCGAGGAGGTTATAGCCTCGGCATCTCCAGCTGACCCTGCAATATAAAATGAAGAATGTCAAGACATCTTCTTCAACATGCAAAGAGAAGATTGGACAGGAGGGGGAAAGGGTACCTTTAACAGGGATAGCCGCCACTGACGGTGCAGACGATGGCTCGCCTCCATACATTTCCTCCTCTGAGACATGGAAGAACTTGCTTTGATCAGGAGGAGCGGGTTCCTCGCTATAGTCGACTTTGTCCTCGAAGAGGCTCTCCCCGATAATGAAGAAGACGACGACTCGGTGGGAGGAAGCTCCGCAATCGGAGCCTTGCCTCCAATCACCCCAGTGGTAGGACTAGGGTCCACAGTCCTAGGACTGGGATGAAAACGCTGGGAGACCCCGGTTACCGTGCTTCACCTCTCCCTTCGTGAGCAGAAGGAGGTTTGAGCTGAGCTGAGGTTTCCGGAAGTTCAACATCTTCATCGCCCATTATGTCAATCTCCGGGGATTCAGCATCAGCAGCAATAACGGGTTGTTCGATGAACTCCCCTTCCTCCACAGCCTCGCGGTGCGACTTAGGAGCACGAGTTAAAGGGGGGAATCCTCCTCTTCCGGAGGTTCCTCAACTCTGACGACGTCTTCAGAGAGGAGCCTCAACTCCGGCAGAGATAGCTCCGATTGAGAGACTTCAGCCGCCAAGTCCCTCCTAACCTTCTTCGGGGCAGGCTCAATAACAGAAGTAGAGCGGTGATGACGCTTACTCGCCAACTGCTTAGACCTCTTTGCTGGTGGCTCCGCCCTCGTTGCTGGAGGCTCCTCTCTCGTCGCTGATGGCTCCGCCCTCGTTACTGACTCTCATTCTTCGCTCGTGGCTCTGCCCTTGGCGGTCGTGGCTCTGTAGCTCGTGGCTCCCTCCTCGTCCTTCTCCCGACCTCCTTACAGGCTTTTCCGGTACTGCTCTACGAGTCTCGTTGGTTTTACCAGACTCTGTCCTTGTCTCGAGGCTTGCATTGATGCTCTCGATACATGAAGATGCCGGAAGAAAGTCTGGTGTCTGGACGGCTTGGGAGTACCAAGTACAATAGCTTAGACTCATCTGGCACTTGGGCGCTTCAAGAGGTAGACGGAAGGTTGTTCCTGTCCCTCCAGCCACACTATAGTACCAGGCCCGAGCACCCTCGAACAAGTTCCCTTCGAAGGCGAGATAAGCATTTGGATTCCCGATATAGAGCTGGTCATAGCCGAACTGTCGAGCGAAGCGATTCGGCATGTATGGCTCAATGGTGCATGATGTCCCTTGTCGAAAAAGCATATACCCGGGCCGAATATTGAGCAACCACCAGAAGGCTCCCTGGGATAACCTCGTGAAATCATCAGGGCCTGCGGAATCGACAAGTAGATCGCCGTAGGATGCACCAGGGATCTGGAGGAGGCAACGATTGAGCTGATAGTTTGCCGGGGCTGAAAGACGCTTCCGGATATAATATATGTAAGGATCCTGCCACCTCGAACCCTCCAATCGCTGTATGAAGGGGGACGGAGTCCTCCTTCCAACGCACCGCCGTCATCAAAGAGGGGCAGTGCATCACATACCAGGCCATAAGGTATGTGTAAGGCAGCTCAACCCGAGGATTGGGACGCTTCACCACTGGATTCCCCTCTGCGTCCGTGAACGGCTTTCCCTCGGAATCCACAGTTTTTGGCGGCTCACAAAAGCTTTTAGCCAGCGCCCGCAGCCCGCTCTGAATACCAGCCACCACGGCCGGGAGAAGAGCTATAGGGTTGCCATGGGCCAGAAGCACCGCCGGGTACACCACGTCGGCAACTATAACTTCATGTGGCAGCGTGGGCACCACACAACGCTTTAGCCACAGCATCAGAAACCCGCCAGCAGCGCCCGATCGGAGATAGGAGTCCGGGCTTGGTGGTGGAAGCTTTCAAAAACTAAGTCGGGGTCGAAACCATCTTCGTTCGATTCTGTGGTGTAGAACTTCTCGGAGCCTGGTCAATCCGGTCTTCGATATCCCTATCAGAGCTGGGAGCCAATCGGGTGATCAGGTGGTCTTTGGTGTTCACATTGTTGAACAAATAACTCGCCCAAGACAGATACGTGACCCCCTGCGACCGCCATTTGGTGATCTGACCGCAGATATGGAAGTGACAGAGCACTTCCCAGTAGGTCTCGTATATGAGGGGAAACTCCTCCTTCACGTAGCGAAGCTCCACAGCGGTCGGGACATATTCTTCATAGGGCATGTCCCCTGTTACCAGTCCTGAGACCTCGTGCAGCTCGTGTAAGGCAAGGCCCATCTCCCCGACTGGAGTAAAGACGTCCCCGTCAAGGGATTGTAACGTTCTAGGATCCCAAAGAAGTTTTGAGAACTTTGAGGGATCCCCCACTGTACGGCCCTGACCGCCGAGTACAGTCCTACACGCTTCAGCAAATCCCCGAGCTCGGTAAGGACAAAGCCAACCATCCTGCCCCACCAGTAATTCGCTGGGGAATGAATCCACCCATATGCACGGAACGTAACTGGATAGTCACCCTCCGCTGCCATGAACATGTTGAGGAAGGTGGAGCCAATGTGCGGTATCTCTCCAGACGGGATCTCCCTCTTGCGCGACCCAGGGAAAAGGCCGATAACAGACCCGTCTGGCCGTCATGACGGTGCACTTGGTGGTGGGAGCCCAGATCGCCAAGAGTAACCTCAGAAGCATATCGAGCGAGGTCAAACTCCATCTTCCGCGGGACGGACATATGCTGGTAATAGACATAGGGTACATCCTATCCATGGCCGGGAGAAAGAACCTTCTGCCCCCTATTTGACGGAGCCATGTGTAAGTCCCTTCGTGCACGCGATGGCCGCCATCGTGGATATGATCCCCGAAGAAGAAGGCGGGCTTCTTCAGCTGGATGCCGTCATCCGTGACGAATGCTGCATCGGTCATCAGCACTCGAAGAGTCCTCATCTCGACATTCGAGAGCTTCTTCTCACGAGCCGGCGACTGGTCGGCAGTCACAGGGGCAGTCCTTTGCAGCACAAAGGTCAGGTTCCGGTCAGCTCCACCTACATGCCCAAAATGGCGTATCTTGGGGAGTGAAGTAGCAGGTTGCGGCGCTGCAAAAAAGATGAAGACACTTAAGTCAGATGCTTTACCAAAAGTAAAGAAAAATACTAAGTGTTCTGCGTCCAAACGCAAAAAGATACTGGACGCAGGAATCGTCAAATCCGCGTCCAGACCCGCAAAACTGCGTCAAGAAGCAAGAACAGAACGCAAAGATTGAAGCCACTTATGAAATTCCAAGTACTTGGACTCAGACGCCAGATTCATCAAATTGGCGCCTGATGACACAGAACGCAAGGATCAAATCCGCGTTCTGCAAACCAAGACTTGTGGAATTTCAAAGTACTTGGACTCAGACGCCAGATTCATCAAATTGGCGCCTGATGACACAGAACGCAAGGATCAAATCCGCGTTCTGCAAACCAAGACTTGTAAAAATTCAAAGCACTTGGACTCAGACGCCAGATTCATCAAATTGGCGCCTGATGACACAGAACGCAAGGATCAAATCCGCGTTCTGCAAACCAAGACTTGTAAAAATTCAAAGCACTTGGACTCAGACGCCAGATTCATCAAATTGGCGCCTGATGACACAGAACGCGAAGATCAAATCTGCGTTCTGCAAAGCTGCGTCCAGAGACCTTCACAGTTAGAGAAATTCTAAGTGAAGGACCCGAAGCACAGGGCTCTTGGGTGTCAGATTATCTAATCCGCGCCCCGTTTATCATCCCAAAGACTGCGTCTGGGGAATCAAACACGCTTTTAATGGTTTAAAGTCCTTAAGGGTCAGTTCTGCCTAAGGCATACTACCTTGGAGGCCTTGGAGGACGAAGTCCTGCGCAGAGGAGGAGACGCCGCCCCTCCGGGCCTCGGTGGTGGTCGCCTTTGAGGAGGAGGCGGTCGGCTTGGTCTTTGGTGCCATGGCGAGTTTGGTCTGAAGCTAGAAAAAGGAACAGAGGAAGAGGGTTCTTCTTTTCTAAATTCTCAGAGCAAGCGAATGCGGAGAAGAAGAGGAAGTTCTCCAAACAGTTGCCTTTTATAGGCACGGGGATACGCAGAGATACGCGGCGCGTGACCCAAGGGACGCTGCAGCGAACCGTCGCTTGACGCGTGCAACAAAATCACTGCCGGTGACGAAGATCATGCGTCGCAACCCCGCCGCGAATCAGAAGCCGACACGTGGAGCAGTTCATTTAATGAACCGAGAGATCCGCGCGCCAAAAGGCGAAATTTCGCCGTTTCCCCAGGCCAGCTGGCGGCGTCATCATGACAGCGTAAAGTTCGCGCCCAGAAAACGCACCGGACATGCCCCGTCAGCATCTCCAAGAATGCTTTCTGAAGGTCGCGTCCCCTCTAAGGAGTTCGCGTCTGACCAACATCGCGTCTACCCTATAGACGCTGCGTCTTCAAGTGGCTTCTACTTTTCAAAAAGGAGCCTGCGTCCAGTCTCCTGCGTCTGCTTTCAAAAAGGAGCCTGCGTCCAGTTTCATGCGTCTGCAAGACAGTTCAACAGTACACTGGCGCCAACAGACAACCAACTACTCCCAGCCAAAAACGCACCCGTGACAGACTAAAAAGCAATTGGGGAGGTCTAGGCTGTGTATCTAGACACTCAACACGATCGACTCTGATGGCTTCTAAGAGTTCAACAGTACACTCACGAAGACCAAATTCGGATAAGGTCAAACCCGAAGCATCAACAGTCCAGTCACAAAGGCGAACGCGGTTTAAGTCCAAAGTATTCCGAAATCCGTCCCATTCAACTGCGGAATATCGGAAACTTTGGAGGGGGTTCTGTAGGCTGTCTAAAAATGACTAACCAGGCAAGCCACCAAAGAAGCAGTCTCAAAGACGCAAAGGATTGAAGCCCGCGTCTCAACTTCAAGACGCGTCGGCCTGAAGCCCGCGTCTCAACTTCAAGACGCGTCGGCCTGAAGCCCGCGTCTTAAACGTCAAAGCGCGTCGGCCCGAAGCCCGCGTCTCAATATCAAGGCGCGTTGGCTCGACGCCCGCGTCTCAGCATCCAAGACGCAAGGGACTGAAGCTCGCGTCTCAGCATCCAAGGCGCGTTTAGTCTGAAATCCGCGTCTCAGTTGCAACCGCCCAGATCGTGGGGAGCCAGTTACCGCGCGTATCGCGGGTAACGGCCCTCATTCAGGCGCATTTTTAGGGGGCACGATCACCCCCTAAGACCCCTATAAATAGCCCTGTTGGCTATGAAGGAAGGGTCGAGGATTTGGATTCAGGGGGAGAAGAAGGTCGAGTGATCAATTAAGGTCGGCATTTTTGAATCCAGAGGGTCAGAAGATCAAGGCATCGAGAGAGAGAAGCCCGACGTCAACGACCGAGAGAGAAGAGATTCTTCAACAGGCTTACTGAGTACTAGCCTATCTTCGCCTACCTCCTCTTTGAGAGTTTGGTAGCCGAGCTGAGTTACTCCCCTACCGGCCGAAGAAGAACCCCCCGACGGTCCAGACGGTCATCTGGTCAACGGAGAACAAGATTCACTCTCCATCGCCACACGAAGAACCCAGCCTTAAACAAAGGGAAGATCCAAGCATCCTCCCTCCCTTGTAGTCGGAATATTGTTTTGTTTGTAATCTTTCAACTGATTCAAGGAAATTTTACGGCAAAATCTCTTTCCGCACCGAACAGAGGAGGTGGGGGGAGATATAAGGAGTGTGAGGATTATGATATGAATACATCGCGAAGGTAGTCAATTAATGTCGGATTTGGCAGTTTCCTTTTCTGTATCTGTTTTGAGTCCAAGCTAGATTCAAGTTTTCTTTATTCTGATTGAAGGAGTTTGTTTAAGACTAGGAGAGTTATATGGTCTATAAATAACCCCTTAGGGTTTGCCTTCAATGTATTCCAAGAGAATCCTATAAATTTGTAATTCCTAAAGGTGTAATTCATCTAGGTGAGAAATTGTGAGAGAAGCTTAGCCATAAGGGTTCGCTATTCTTGGCAGCCATTAAGGGCTTGTAACTTCTCAACGTGAGGTATAAGTAATTCTTATTGTACTCTCTCAAAGTTTTAATAAAGTTTCTCCCTCTTCTCCCATGGATGTACACACGATCTATTTAATCGGGTAACTACGTTATATTAATTATTGGCTTTCTATCTACTTTGAAATATTTTATTCTTCTCTTCTTCACGTTGCTTTAGTAGATCATGTGATTCGTATCCGCTGTGCCCCCAGTCGATCTGGTCGTAGGGGCGTCCTCTTTTAAAATCACAATAATTCGTATCAGAGCATTCAGATTGTTTACTGACAATTAGTATCAGAGTAAGGTCAACGTGAAGATGTCTGCGATCAAGTTCGATATTCAAAAGTTTGATGGCGTCATCATTTTAATAGGTGGCAGATTAGGATGAACGTCATTCTTACCCAGAGCGGGTTGAAGAAAGCCCTACTCGAGAGGGAGAAAAAGCCTCAAGATATGAAGGAAGAAACTTGGCAGGAGTTGGATGAGAAAGCCTTGATAGCTATTCAGTTTTGTTTGGCGGACGAAGTGTTGGATAAGTTTTCTATGGAGTAAACAGCGTCCTTGCTGTGGGAACAACTTTAGGACCAGTAAGTCATTGGCGAGTCGGTTGATTCTGAAGCAGCGTCCCTTTCTTCTCTGCATACATGAAGGTACAATTATCAAGTCTCACATTGCAGAATTTTTCTCTATTATCAATGATCTAGATAAGATAGAGATTAAGATAGAAGATGAGAATCAAGCATTTCTATTACTGTGTTCTTTACCTTCTTTATATAAGAGCTTTAGGGAAGCTATCATTTATAGAGACAAGTCAACAATTAAGGTCAATGAGGTTAAGAGTATCTGCTCACAAGGACAAAACTGATACCCAATTGACGGGTGAGTCTCATCATGATGATTCCAGACAAGTTCATTATTCAAAGGAGAAGAGTAATAATGGAAGTTCCACGGGTAATTCAAAATAAAAGAATTTGACGTACAACTATTATAACAAGAAGGGCATATTAGATCTGAGTGTTAGCTTCAAAAGAAGAAACAAGTAGCTACTAATGTCACTGAACTAGTTGGAGGAGATGAAGAATAGTGTGACGTTCTATCTGTTACAGACAGATCAGTTGGTAACAAAGATAGGTGGATCATAGATTCTGGATGTTTACAACATATCAGTTCAAATTGGAAGATGTTTTCTTCATACACTTCGGTTCAAGGGGAGAAGTCTTCATGGGGAATTCTGCTACAAGTAAGGTGATTGGTAAAGGAACAATCCAGTTTTGGTCTCTAGATGGATGCATCACTATTCTTCAAGGCATTTATCATGTTCCGAATTAAGGTACAATCTCATCTCTCTTGGAGCCTTACATAGAGAAGGATTCTTTTTCAATTCGAAATGTGACCTTATGAAAGTTTTCAAGAGGCCCATGTGATGTTTCAAGCCGAATGTGTCGGTAATGTGTATATGTTGCGAATTCGGAGGTTGCAGTTGGTGGATTGGAGTTATCCTCGGCTTCAAAAGCTGTGGTTGTGGAACAATCGGAGACTATGATGGATTCAAACTCGGATGTTTAACTGTACCCCGAAGGGAGATTGAGACTAGGCGCGCAATAAGGTAGTCCAAATCGTTACTCCTATGTGGAGCAAAATCTCATAGATCTTGTGTAAATTAAGGAGATCATTCGGTAATAAAGTTCAAGTTGGACATGAACTTATTCGACTTAATCAAGATGTAAACCCCATGAGGGGGTTATGGAGAAGAGGGAGTGAGATGAAGATGAAGTCAAGTTTGTTCAATTGTGTGTGGATGCGAGCACATAGAACATGGTGGCTATTCTCTGATTTGGACGTATTCAAGTCAATGGGGAGATTGTTAAGATTATGACGTGAATACGTCATGAAGGTAGTCAATTAATGTCGAATTTGACAGTTTTCTTTTCTAGATCTGTTTTGAGTCCGAATTGGATTCAAGTTTTTTTATTCTAATTGAAGGATTTATTTAGAACTAGGAGAGTTCTATCGTCTATAAATAACCCCTTAGGGGTGGCCTTCAATGTATTCTAAGAGAATCCTATGAAATTGTAATTCCTAAAAGTGTAATTCATTTAGGTGAGAAATTCGTGAGAGAAGCTTAGCCACAAGAGTTCGCTGTTCTTGGCGGCCATCAAGGGCTTGTAACCCTCTCAGCGTGAGGTGTGATTAATTCTTATTGTACTCCCCCAGAGTTTTAATAAAGTTTCTCCCCCTTTTCCCGTGGGCATACACACGATCTTTTTGCTCGGTGGAACCACGTTATATTGATTGTGGGTTTCTATCTACTTTGCAATATCTTCTTCTTTTCTTCTTCAAGTTGTCTTAATAGATCTTGTGGTTCGCATCCATTGCCGCCCCAGTCGATCCGATCGTGGGAGCGTCCTTCCTTGAAATCACAACAAGGAGGTCAACAATACAACAAAGCAAGTCGAGAAAGCTAAAAATAACATGCTAAGATGGTTTGTGACACTTGTGGAGAGGAAGGTGAGCTTTCCAAAGAGACACCAAGGAAAAAGTCTTACCACTAAGCTCCGATGTGGAAGAGATTTTTGCTTTAAAGGCCCGTTGATTCCTCTTTTGCCATACAACTCAAGTAATTACGGTAACGACACAATCCCACCAGTTAACTTCATTAGGTGGAATATAGGAAAGTCCCTAAACACCCCAAAGTGTAGCAATGGAAGAGGGCCACGAGGATAATGCTAAGCAATTTTCTCCGAAGCCCAAAGTTCCAAGGTGAAGGGGCAATGAAAAAAATGTGAGTGACGATTTCCGGATTTACCTGCAAAGTAAGCACAAAGGTGAAATATGAATACCCTTCTTGTTAAGATATCTATCGTAAGAAGACGTCCATGGTAAGATCGCCACATGCGTATCTTGGCTTTAAGAGGAGCTTGAGTAGTCTAAATTCATCGAAAGCAATTGTTCACTTCTCGAAACCGATAAGATGTCTATCGAGGGAGTTAACAGTTAAACTGTAACTTCCATACCCTCACATCCATTAGCCGTTACGTGACAGTGTGTTTTGTCAGCTACTTCTTTCGTATATGGTGAGAGGGGAGGTCTTTGGTTCCACTAGCATATTTTACGTTCACTATGCAAAACTTGCTTGTCACATTGATGACTTTTTAATGGAACTCGGGGGTTATTCCCAGCGTTTTCGCTTCAAAAAGAATACTCTGCACCACCTCCTTTCAGAATTCGAACCCTAGCAGCAAATCTTGAGTTCGTTCAAAAACTTTATGATTGCGCAAGATTTTTGGGTATCATGGAAATTTTGATAATAAGAGACGAAAAGATGGGTTGTGAGTTTCATCCGGCTCCATTTGTACCACATTCAGAAGACAAGATTTTTCCCTCACTTGCCGGCTGGTTTCTTTCCCTGAAGAGATTTGCACTGTGGAATGAGGATGAGAAGGGACTGACAGGACTGAGACCCACCTCTTGAGTCTTGAAGGGACAAAGTACTCTCTCTCTCTCTCTCTCCACCATTGGAGTCCTGAAGGGACAAAGTACTTGCTCTCTCTGAGTCTCTTTGGGTGTTTTGGTTTTTGAAGGGAAAGGACAGGGGGCTCTGGTAAATTGTCCTTCAACGAGCTCAACTGGTTTGACACGTATCTAACTGTCATGTCCCGCTTTTTAAAATACATGAAAACAGAGTCATGATGAGAGTCACGACGTATATACGCGAGAAAAATACCTCACGTATACACACTAAGCCTAAAGTAACCTCAACGAGCTGTATAATCACTATGAAAAATCAACATCACTGCAATAATATATATAATGTCTACACATGATCTCAAATGAAATAAGAAATACAATAAAAACTAAGTCTGATATACAGAAATCAAAGAATAATAGCAGAAATAAAAAAAATAGGAATACCAGAAATCGAATAGACAGAATTCAAGGCTCCTCGCAACATGTACGGTCTCAACGAAACCTAATCAAATAAATAAAACATCCATATCCAGATATGAAAATCTAGAGAGTCAGAACTCCTAGTGAATGTGTAAGAATAAAAGATAAAGTGCATGTGCATAAAAATGTGCAGATTATGATAATATATACTGGAATAAAACAGAAATAATATATAAAATATGAATAAAAAGTAATAAAGTCAGTCAATATAAAATTAGATGTCCAATCAGGTGTCAGATGTACAGTTAGGTGTCTATCACAGTTTATAAATCAGATGGATAAAATCAGTCATGCTATAGTCAGATATACGTCAGGTCATTGGTATAAGCAGGTGTTTACAATCAGTCATATGTATCTATACGCGTCAGAAAAGGAGGATTCGATTGCAAAATTCTTTTGATTGGATAGAAGATTACAACAGATCAGTCTTCCGATTACAAGGGAGGGAGGATGTTTGAGTCTTGAATCCTCTCTTTATTTAAGGCTGGGTTCTTCAAGTGGCGGTGGAGAGTGAATCTTGTTCTCCGTTGACCGGGTGAACGTTAAGATCTTCCGGGGCTCTTCTCTTCGTGTGGTTGACGGAGTAACACAGCTCTTTCGACCAAAACTCTCAAAGAGATTGTCGGCAAAGACTAACTTGAGCACAGCAAGCTAGCTGAAGAGTTGGACTCACTTTCTCTGTATCTCCTCTCTAATCGACCGACCCCTTCTCAATAGCAACGAGGCTATTTATAGAGGTTTCAGGGGCGTACGTGCCTCCTAAAAACACTCCATAATGGGGGCTAACTTTCCTCGTTATGTGGGCCGTGATTGACCCTATAACTGGGACGGTTACAACTGAGACGAGGGTGTCAACCCACGCGCCTTGGAGCTGCTGAGACGCGGGTTTCGACCCACGCGCCTTGGTGCGGCTGAGACGCGGGTTTCGACCTCGCGCCTTGGTGCTGCTGAGACGCGGGTTTCAACCCTCGCGCCTTGGTACGGCTGAGACGCGGGTTTTCGACCCTCGCGCCTTGGTGCGGCTGAGACGCGGGTTTTGACCCTCGCGCGTTGGTGTGGCTGAGACGCGTCCGTCGAGCCTCGCGCCTTGGTGCTGCTGAGACGCGGGTTTCGACCCTCGCGCCTTGGTGTTGAGACGCAGCCAAAATTAGCTTTGCGTTCAGAACTTGGAATTCTGCTTTTCAATGGCTTGTCTTTTAGTGATTTTTTAGACAGCCTACAGAACCCCTCCAATGTTTTCGACATTCCGCAGTTAAGTGGGACGGATTTTGAAATACTTTGGACTCTAGCTGAGCTCACCCTTATGACTGGACTGTCAATGCTCCGGGTTTGATCTTATCTGGAGTATGTCTTCGTGAGTGTACTATGGAACTCTTTGAAGCCACCAAAGTTGATCGTGTTGAGTGTCTAGATGCACAGTCTAACCTCCCCGATTGCTTTAAGTCTGTCGTGGGTGCACTTTAAGCCAGGAGTGGACGGTCGTCTGCTTGTGCCAGTGTACTGTTGAACCGATTTGCAGAAGTAAGGACTGAACGCCAGTTCTTTTGGGACGCAGGGATAGTACTGCTTTTAAAGATGCGACTTTCATAGGGTGCATCTTTTGGAATGAAAACGCGACTGTTATTCCATAAGGCAGACGCAATTTTTGTCTGGGTTGGAAGGATGCGAACTTCGGAGAAACGCATCTTTTTAGAGTGAAGCCGCGACTTTCTGGACGCAACTATGGCCGTGCTGAGGGATGCGTCCATTGAAGAGGCGCGACTGTTGAGTGCGAATCCGTGCCATGCCATGAGTGCACTGCCACTTGTCCTGCGGAACCGCCGGCACATCTGCTCTTTGGCGTGCGAACTTTACGCTGTATTAAATGCGCCTTCCATGCGTCACAAGATGATTCGATGTTGAGTCAATCGAGCCAAGCGCCGCGTATCTTTTGCGAATCTTTGTGCCTATAAATAGCAACAGTCATCGGGAGAGTCATCATTAATCTCTCTTTCGTCTTCGCGTGCATTTGTTAGGGTTTTGAGAAAGGAGCTCTCTTTGTTCTCTTCTTCTTCATCTAACATTAGATCTTTGATCGCAATGGCACCAAAGACCAAGCAACTGCTTCATCTTCACGGGCGGTCGTCGCTGAGACTCAAAGGGGCGGTTCCTCCACGCAGGAAGCCCCTATTTCAGGTATAAAGCCATCGGGCTTGATCCCCACCATTAAAAGGGTTTATAGAGTTCTCTGAACTCTCGGACTCCTTTCTTAAAATTGACCCGCCAGCGCGGGTTCGAGCCCATGTTTGATCTCAGAGCGGCCCTTGAGTCGATAAACAAAGCGCAGGTTTTATCTGCTTGAAACTGCGTCTACTTGTTGAACACAGGGCCCCAGTAAGCCTTGCGTTTTGGATTCAACACTTAGAATGTTTCTAACTATGAAAAGTTCAGACGCAGATTTCTTATGACTCTTGCGTCTTGTGAAACCAGACGCTGGTCTTCATAAATCTCGCATCTGAGTCCAAGTACTTAGAGATTTTTTCATAAGTCTCGGATTTTTAAAACGCGGGCTCCAGGCTAGCCTCGCGATCTTCAGGTCTGGACGCAGATTTTGATGATTGCCGCGTCTGAGTTTACTTCTGCGTTTGAGTAGTGAACACTTGATCATTTCCTTTCAGATTTCTGATCAAATGTCGTTTCCTTTTTGCAGTGCGATATTCCGCTGATCCTCTCTCCAAGAAGTGTCACTTCGGGCACGTAGGTGGTGCTGACCGCAACTTAACCTTCGTGTTGCAAAGAACTGCTCCTGTGACTGCTGATAAGCCGAAGGGGCGAAGGGAGAGGCTCTCATGGAAGCTGAGAAGGCGCGTCAACATGAGATGCATCGCCTCAGAGAACAAATCCGTTCTTTGGCGAACCAGGATTTTTAGCCTTTTCCTTCTTTTACTTTTGTAAAGAAAAGGACACTCTATTCACCAAGAGTGTTTGTATTTACTTTTACCATTTTTGAATAATAAAAGTCTTTGAAATTTTTTTTTGTTCCACCTTCATTGCCCCGCTGTAGATGAATCCAACCTCTCAATTGCAGTCTTTGGTTGTGCTCTCTAACTAACTGTGAATAACAAACTTAGGTAGAACTAAGTTCTTTTGATGGGACGCGGCGCTGTTCCAAAGAGAGGCGCGGTTCTGAGGAACGCGACTTTGACCTGTCAGTGAAGACGCGGTCCAAGTTGACGCGAAAGACACAGCTTTGAGTTTGACTCACTGGCCGCAGTCCTTAACTTTATCCAGGCGCAGGGATCAGGATGCATCAAGAATGTGGTCTTACGCTCCTTAAAATCGGCGCAGACATATAAGAGGACGCGACGCTGGGTCTTTGACCCGGTGCAAACCCATCATCATCTCGCCATGTCGACGCAGCTCCAAGATACCTGTGACTGCCATGGGCTTTCTCTTATCGAAATGTCACGCCCCGCTTCCCAAAATACGCTGGAGCGGAGGCGCGACGAAGGTCGGCGACGTATATACGCGAGGAAATTACCCCACGTATACACGCTAAGCCTAAATGTAACCTGAACAAGCTATAAATCAGAAGCATAATAATCAAAGATCACTGCAATAATACATATAATGACAATCACAATGATAATAGATAAATGATGGCAAGAAAATGGCAGCTGAAAGCGATGAAGGTAAAATACAGAAATGACAGGAAAATATAAAAGATGAGGATACCAGAACAGAAGAAAGAGCGTCCAGTCCCTCGCAAGACGACAGTCTCGTAGAACACCTGCACATTAGAACAATCGTCCAATATCTGGACGTGCAAATCCAGGGTCGTCAGAACGCGACCATGGTGAGTGTGTGTGTAAAGGGAAAGAGCTCGTGCAGAAGAAACAATGTGCATAAATAATAATAAGAACAACTACAGATATAAGATAATCAAATAACATGTTACATAAGCAACTGAATAACAATACAATAATATACATGGTAGCAACACGAATAAAGATAGCAAGAATAAGAGTACAGGTATAAGACAAGTAAAGCAACTGATGTCACAATAGGTACCTATCACATGTCACTAGGCTAGAATCCAAGTCTGGTCACAGGTCTGGTCCTGGTTACAATCATATATACAGTCATGTGTCAGAAGGCAGAGTAACAGTTCAGGGTATAATACAATGTGTTTCATCCAAACCATACAATAACAATCAGTAGTGTTCTATGTTATCTTGTCATTTTCCCACCGGCGTCCCACAAATCCGACAGTTCACCCTAGAGCCCGCACATCCAGTAGAACTCATTCGAACTCCGATATGCGGGTATCATTGTTCGAATAGGGAAAGAGAACCAAATAACATGTATACAAGGGGGGTTATCATCATACAAGTGCGTTGTGCTAATAGGCACTGAGAATGCATATCACGCTAACACCAGGCGTCACGTACAAGAGATAGCCCCACAGATTCAAGAGGTGGCCCCCACCACGTGTATGGTGTGGCACTTTGCTCCGTGTGGCACTTTGCTCTGAGGGAAAACAGGATTCTAGAGGTGGCCCCCATGGATTCAAGAGGTGGCCCCCACATGTGTATGGTGTGGCACTTTGCTCCATGTGGCACTTAGTTCCATTCAAGGATCCGCCGGACGCTAGCACGATTGTGGGATACATCCTCGTCATCCCGACACCAGACGGTCAATGGTCCGCCGGACGCCAGTTTGACTGTGCTATTAACAGGTCAACAATGCATGGGACATGAGTACAGAGATACAGGAGTCCAGGATACATGAGTACAAGATATCAGGTAACAGTGTCATAGTCATGCCAAGGTCCCATGAAGGTGTCTGGTGTACAATATGAGGTATACCTCCACTAGTCCTGAATCAATATAGGTACATGTAGTGATGCTAGTAATATAAATATGGTGAATGCTCAGTGATGTCTGTGAAGTGGTACAAACAATCAAACAGGTAAAATACATCAGATAATAAAGTGATGACTGGTATCTAATAACTCAGAAGTACAACATATAATCACCACAAGTAATCTTACTACAAGAATAAACTGGCAACTGGTATCTGGTAACTCCGAGGTACAGCTCACTGATATCAAATAGACTCCCATCACCATAACTCATCTCTACTGACTGAAGTAATCAATAACCAATCATGAAGCATATAAGTATGTCCTCGAGATCATCAAATCAATACATACTGAATCATATTAAATAGGAAACATCCTCAAGGAACTATAGTCTAGAATAAATTCACTCATGAGTCAATACCAACAACTCATCATACTCAAAGGATATAATCGGAAGATACATCTAGGAACTCTTGCTTCTAATAATCCAAACCAATATGATGTCACATATCAAAATCAAAAGTAAGATATCCACATATCTAGTCACAATCCAATAAGGATCATTCACATCGAAATACTGATCATCATCCAATGTAAATAACATAAATCCCTGATCAATCCAATTCTAACTAAGTCTATATACTGATCCACGTCTCAAGTAGTCCAGTCTCTAATATCATAACAAGTACCCATCAACATCTGAATGAATCATCATCAAGTCATCACCAATAAATGAATATCAAGTCTGAAAAGTTCTCTACTTGAAATATATCAAACTCATCTTAATGCATATCAGGTTTAATCATAAAGAATGTAAATCCATATCACTTATAGTTCAAGTCAGTCCAACTCTGAATAAGTCAATGTACCATCCAATCGTCAAGAACTCTAATCCTTTAATAAAGTAAGATCACATCTATATGTCCTCAATCAACTACAATATAGAATAGCTACTACTGATACTTAACATCAACGACATATCATCTAATGAATCTCAAATGCCAACAACGTCAATCTCATCTCAAAACAAATCAGGCTCCAATATAAGGAACATAGATTCTGGATACCTCTAACTCAAGATCACAACTCAACTAAATCAGTCTATCTAATATGCCCTCAAATACTCAACTATGAATCCAAGTCATTATAACCAACTCATAATTCCAATAGTCACATGATCGTCAAGTATTAACACACATCAAATAATCTGATATAATAATCGTCATTTCCAACATATAACAATATCCAGTATTAGTCCTCTCACTCTAACATACAACTCTGATTCCCAAATCCCTCAAGAGCTCACATTTCTATTGAGGTCGAACATCAGATCCCAACACTCGGAAAGACATCCAATCCATGCATATAAGATCTATCATGATAAGTCAAGTCATTACCACCAATATCTATCTCTCGAGATCGTAGTCATCCATCAAAATCATTACATAACCATGGGTGAAGTCTACATCCAATAAACAAGCTATACCCAGCTGACAGCCACATATTAGTCGACTAAGGGGAAGTGAATAGTCGACTAGAGGGATGTCTAGTCGACTAATATGATGGTCCCAGTCGACTAATCAAGGGCCAAGTCGACTATACTAATAGGGCAAGTCGACTGACAGAGATACAGAAAGCTACACACTTCCAGGTCAGTCTATAAGTCGACTAGGGCTAAGGGTAAGTCGACTACACTAACTATTGGTCGACTACTAAATACATCAAGTCGACCAGCAGAGAGATACAGAGAGTTACACATATTTCTAAAGCTGTACTAGTCGACTATAGGGAATACACTAGTCGACTAGCAGAGGCATTAGTCGACTAATACCAGATATTAGTCGACTAATACCCTGCCAGGGAACAAAATAGCGATACGAACATTACTTATTCTCTCATGCAAATATATGGATCTAAGCCCCTCTCTCTCACACATCAACATACACAATATCCACATTATTCAATGTACACAATTGAATCAGAATGGAATCAATTACATATAATAAAAGAAACTGAAAGGAGTAAACACTCACATCGGGAAATCTGATCGTTGCCCGGGCGTGTCGCCGTTACGGTTGCTGTGGTGCGGTTCCTCACCGTTGGACTGCAGGGGAGGGTGGCCATGGTACTGGAGAAGGCCTGGCTGCAAGCTGGAGGTCTCGCGCTCGCCGGAAAGGGTCACGAACTGCTGCTCGCCTGAACTGCGCGGACATGGATCTGCTGCAGATTCGCCGGAGAAGTCTGCCGTGTCGCTGTTGGATCTGGACTCGCCTTGCGCGGGGGCTGTCCGCTGCTGCATGTCTGGCCGTGGAGGTAGTCGTGGGCTGTTGGTTGATGTCCGGTTCTGCTGGGGCTGCCGTGTGACTGTTGCTGCTGCTCGTGTCGCTGCGGATCTGCTGGGGAACTCGGCTAGCCTGTTGGTGGTGTTTGCCGAGTCGCCGTGGAGGGGATCCGGGCTCGTCGAGGTGCTGATCTGCTTTTGGGCGCTGCTGCATGGAGATGGGCTGGCCAAGGGTGCGGCTGCAGTGGCCGGACGAGGTGCTGCTGCGGCTGGACAAGCTCGCTGCCCTGCTGCTGTTCCTGGGCTGCTGTCCTGGCGCAAGGAGGCAGGGAGGGCTCCATGGTGATGTTGCCGTGGCCTGGGTGCTGCTCCATGCAGGAGGAGAGAGATGAGGGAGGTGCGGCCATCAGAGGAGGTTTTGGTGGAAGCGGCTTGCTGCTGCGGAGGGATCCGGCCATGGTGCACGGCTGGAGAAAGATCCGACCATGGAGAGAAATCCAAGGGAAAGGAGCTGGGCTGCTGTGAGGGATAGAGAGGAGAGATAATTAGGTTAAGATCTAGGTTTAGGTTGACAATAGGTTTATATATAGGAGTATTGGGTTATTGGGTTTGCGGGTAGCGGTCTAAGGCAAACGGGTTAGGATCCGGCTAGATAATAGTGTTGGGTTAATGAGTGTTGGGTTTGATCCAAATGGGTTAGATCCCATAGATGAGTGGATATGCTAATGGTAGGATTAGGAACGGGTCTAATGGATTAGGATCCAATCCGGGTTAATGGTATGAGATCAAAGGGTATGGGCTTGAACTCCAAATGGGCATTGGTAGGATCAAGGAGTAAGACATGAATGGAAGTCAAGGGATAGGAACACACTCTACAAAATAATAATCCAACATTAGTAGTAACATCACTTAACCAAAATAATAATATTAATAATACCAATACATTACATGACCAAACTAATAATAATAAATAATAGTAACAATTTAGATATTACTAACAACGAGTAATATTATATCATATGATAATAAATACATGTACACATTAAAATACCAGAATATCTTATTTAAATACCGTACTAAAAAATAGGGATATTACATGAAAGTACAAGTCTCAGAACACTGCTTTATGTGATTTCCAACTGTAACTCCCGGACTGGGTTCCTTGGACACGCAGCTTTGAATCACTCTTGAGAGACGCGGAGTGTCCTTTGAACGCGGCCCCCCTGCCTGCATTTTGGTGCAACTTTCCAGGCGTTACATGCAGCCTGTCATAAAGGTTTTATTGGATCTTTAAACGTCAATCCTTGTTGACGACTGGGGACTCGCACCATTCGATGTAAGCGATCGTCCACGCATCGGCTTTCATTAGGCTTGGGTGTTAATGCTTTTAATGCAAAATCGGCGCTGGTGGTTGGAGATTTGCGTCTTTGACGCTTCCCGAAGCGACGCTCCACGCGTCCAGCCTTCCATTGGACTTTGACACTCGTGCGTCATTAAGGTCGACGGTTCTGATTAGTGAGCCATTAATTATAGGCTTTGTAGCTCGCCTATAAATAGGGCTTACTCCCTTCCTTTAGCAGTCCCATACTTGGACTATTCTCTTTTAACAGCGAGTGCTCTGAGAGACTCCATCTTCTTCCTTCAAGGACTTTACCAGGGGCTTGCCTCCATGGATGAAGACGACCCAGAGCTTTCATGCTTCTATTTGGTCTCTTCAGAAGATTACCACTGTCAAGTGATTTCAATAACAGAAAGCGTCTCCTTGAGGCACCTTTTATGTTCGCGCTTCGATGCAGAGAGTTCAACTCTTAATAGAGGCCTCTGCGGGTACGCCGTCCCGACTTGCCATGATATTTTTAACCCAACTAAGTTTGAATTTTGATATCTCTTAAAGAGATTCATCATCTGGATTTTCTTCTGAAGTCTTAGTTGGTGCATTCCTCTTTTGGAAGTTGTGCCATTTGACTTAAACTTCTCTGGACGCGAGTATAGTAGATCTGGGTACCTGGCCGCAGGTTTTACACATAGAGCTCGCGTCTTGAGGCTGTCGACTTTAGGAATTTCAACTCAGACTGGAGGTCTCAGTCTGAATCTTGCAACTCCTGTTCATCCAACAGGGAGACGGCAATTTTCGCGTCTGATTCTCTTTGCGTCTTACATCTTAGACATGGTTGTTGAACTAGATCGCGTTCAAATTCCGTGTATATCACAGCTTTGATTCGCGTCTGTTTCTGCCTCCACAGAAGTTTGGCTCTCTACATGGGCCATTCCTGCATCTGAAGTCCTCAGCAATAGCTGCGTCTGTCACTTAGTGTTTTCTGTCGAAGTACACTAAGCTTCCCGATTTTCTATTTTGTTGCTTCTTGCAGGTAGGCTTGATCATCCTTTTTTTATGTTTGCCGGGCCCCTGGGAGAATATTTCGGCCGGCGAACTTGTTCGATGTTCGTCCACACAGGAAGAAATCATGGTCCCGTCGTCCGCAAGGGCAGAAATCATGGTCCCTGACGGGGACTTAACCCTCGCCAAGATCTCTTTGGACGCGGCACCAGTCATGCTTGCTGGCATGGCATGGTCAGAGTGAGTATGGCGGCGGGGGTAACGGTGGATATAGTGGTGGGTAGCATCCCCTGTGAGGTCTCAAAATCTCCTCTCTTACCCCAGAAGTGACATCGAGGAAAACTCCATGCCTACTGAATGACCTTCTGGTGGAAGAGAATGTTCATCAACGAAGGATCATACCCCCATTTCGGATGGTCAGGTGGAATCAAAGATTCTGCTGCCTTTCGACCTCAAGAAACACATTGTTCTCGGTCAACCAAAGGCTTCTTTGATGTTTACATCATGCATCATGGTGCAACCAGCTTCTGATCGTTGCCACAATGTCGATCCTACTTTGGTGCCCTTCCAACATCCTGTACTTGGAATTGTATGCAGCTTTGAGGAGTGAGTGCAACCTCTGAGAGAGAGAGGGACTTCTTTGTACTCCTTAACTGTAACACTCAATCTCATTGTATAAGAGCGCGTTTTGTATCACTTTCATATGCCTAGATATAAATAAAAGTGACACTTTTCTTTTGTCTCTTCTATGTCTTGAACTCTCTCGTTTCTTTTTAGTCGACGCATAGAAGCAAAGAATCTTTGGCTTGTCAAAACTATGATGATAATCTTAATAAGTCAAATTTTATGAAGAAAGATCCTATTTCAAGAACCCAACAATACTGTCAGAGGTGTAATATTTGTAAAGATCACCTAGAGGGGGGTGAATAGGTGATGGCTATCTAATGGTCACTTATGAACAAATAATGCGGAAGTTAAACCAATTATGACCAATTAAAACTTCTTTTAATTAAACACTTATGTATAACTCAAGAGTGTTGCCGAATTCCCCTTGCGAGGCTCTGGACAAGCTCCTCTAGATTCCCTTGAATGGGTTGAGGT